>SZWC01003821.1:162359-180638 GCA_023375785.1 Penium margaritaceum
TGACGTGAGCACGACCTGATGACGTCAGCAAGCAAAAATGCTGACGTCAGCTCGATTCCTCCTTTTTTTGTCTTCTCTTGTGGTTCTGCGCGCGCGTGCAGCCGCTCCGCGGCGGCTGCGCGGAAGCTGCGCAACAGCTTCCGCACAGCTGCTGCTACAGCTGTGAGGTCAGCTGTAGCAGCAGCTGCGTGGCTGCGTGCGCAGCGATGGCAGGAGCGGCTGCGCAATGCCGCTGGTGCTGCTGCGCGCTGTGGCTACTGCTGCTACTGCTCTGCTGCTGCCGCCGCGGCTGCCACTGCTGCTGTTGCTGCCGCTGCTGCTGCTCTGCTACTACCGTCGCTCGCTACTGTTGCCGCGACCGCCGCTACGGCTGCGGACGGCGGCTGCACTCGCTGTAGCCGCCACGCGCTGCTATAGCTGCTGCTACGGCGCTGCTGCTGCCGCTGTTGCTGCTGCTGCTCTGCTGCTATGCTGCTGCTGGCACGGTGGCAACGCCGCTGCTACGGTCTCACGTGATGGGTGTGGGTTGCGTCGACGGCGACCGGCTGTCTTCGACAGGCCCCAGTGAATCTGCTGCAGCGGTGACTCTCACTGCTGTTGCTCTGCTACGTTTTTGCTGCGCAGCTCAGTGAGAACTGTCTCACTGCTCTGATACCATGAGAAGATGCAAGGAAGCTTCCTAGCAACACTCCCGTTGACCAGGCGTCAGTGCCTGATCAGACAGTGACGACAGTCATAAGTCGTGCACTCAACGGCAAGAGTTTGGCTAGGGGACACAAGGCAAAGTGTCTGAATGCTTCAATAGCATTTGCAGAGAGGGATAGCAAATGACAGGTCCATGGCCTAAATACCTGTCGCGGCGCACAGCGGGTGTCGCACGCGGCGGTCCAGGAACTGTCCTAAAACCAGCCCAAAACCACTGTTTTGGCCATAACTCTGCGCACACATGTCAGAATGCTACGCCGTCTGAACCTAGACGTGCAGGATCGCAAGACGGACGCTACGACTGGTCACATGCATGCATCCATCATCAGATGGTGAACACACAATGCAAAACATGCAAATCGGGCTCATGGCCAGTCCGCCGAAAAGACTCCTGCAGGCTGCAGAAAAACAGCAGGGAGTCCCGGCAGTGTCCGGGGCTCTGGAACGGTAGTCGGCCGGCTCCAAGCTGGTAGTCCGCCGCCCGTTGTCCCTCCGATGTCACCAGGGCCCGCCTCATGGATCTGCACGAGTATGGACACGGCCGAGTGGTCACAGTGGACTGTACAAGAACGTCACAAATCACAACATTAGTTTCCTCGTGTAGGATTGATCATTGCTGTATGTTCCTCACAATGTGTTGTACAGTGTCATTGACGTTTTCCCCTTGCTTCCCCTATGTGGCAGTGTGGGGAATGGCGTGTGCAATCACAAGGAAGGGGGGGGGGGGTGCTGTTGTGTGGTTTGTTGTCAACGCATTGACACATGGACCGACCTCATTGTTTTTTGAACAGATTGAGCGTTAGGAGCTTTTCACGCGGTGGTTTCACATCCAGATCAGTCAGATTCAGATTGATTTCACCACATGACCTAGCCTTGACTTGGTGTTTGAGTGCTGAAAGCTATGTGGAACAACATTATACGTTTTCATAGGTTTGGACAAGTTTTGGCATGTTTCGACGTTTGTGCCGTTATCTCAAACTAACCTTTTTTTACGCGTGTGTATTAATGGAATAAATTTAGTTAAACCCAGAATTTTTAGCACTCAAAATGTTGTTTATTGTGGTTGCGACTGTTCAGTTGTTTTTACAGGCCTAGATGCCAACTTGTGATATTGTCCAATTTGTATTTAAAATACCCTTTGAATGATCTATAGATGCTGATATTGATGTATAAAAATCTTGAAGAGGCTGTGGAAAAAGGTTCATATCGCGCCAAATGACTAGTCGGTGCGTAACATCACCTCTTGGTTGTTCACCACCGGTTTGACCATGCATTCCATCGCTGGATTAAATAAGGGGTTGATTTTTCTCCCGAATGTTGAGTTATCACCCCAGTATTAGGATTTTATCAAACTGAATGTTTGATACCCACATGAATGAATTTCCGTCTCTGGGTTTTTCACACAAATGCAAACCGGGAACGTCTGTTATACACGAATACAAAATTCTGTGACTCGAGATCGAAACCCCCAACAGCATATTGTTTGAAAAGTCGAACTTCAAACTTCGAAGTCGCTCGAGGTCTGTCTGATGCCCTGCTCCGTGGCTTGCCGAGCCAACAGGTTCGGCAAGCACCTCGAACGGGCGAAAGGTCGACGGACGCACTTGTTCGTGGTGTTGCTGCTCTCGCACCCCTCGGTGGAGAGGGCCGAGCGAAGGCTCGACAGGAAAAAAGCAGTCGGCCGAAAATTAACTTCCACTTCAACACAGGGGAAGGTTACATACCCGCACCAAAAACCAGAGTTAGCTTCTGAACGTCACTTTTTAAACATTCAAAGTCTCTTTTACTAAACGAAGACAAATTGAAACCCATTCTTTGACCGTTGCTGAACGGCCAGGCACGTCGTGACTCAGGGCTGCTACTGCGACGCTGGGCGGCCACGCTCGCCGTCATTCTCGAGTTTGCCGCTGTGAACGCTGAGGGGGGCTTCTGCTGAGTGGGGCCTCTGCTGAGGAGGGCCATTCCATTCGGCGGCCCAAGGCACTCTTCCACTGGGCCGCTGAGTAGGAGCGATGGAGATGGCAGGGGATGCAGAACTCACGTCGCCAGATCGGCTGCTGTTGGACAACGTGGCGGGGCAGGTAAGGAAGTGCGGAAACGAAGAGAAACTGCATTGCAGGCCTGTCTTTGAAGCCAATGTAGGGAGCAGGTGCCGCAACTGGCCACGTAGACGGCAGGTGGACCACTCCAAGGGCATGGTGCTGTAAGTCCACACGTGCTATGTCCGTGGAAAGTATCCTCCTCTCCCTCTTCGTCATCCGTCGGCGAGGACGGAGAATTGGGCAGATTTTCGTTGCAGTGTGCAAGCTGACGAGCATGCCGAAGGAACTCGCGACAGGCAATGACGTCCTGGCTGCAGCATGTGTAGTTCTCTGCAAGGAACGCCCGTGGTTCTCGTGCCCGCCTTTGGCGATAACTGCGTTCAAGTGTTTCCCCGGCTGTTCCGGAGAATCTTTCCGGCTGTTCCGGAGAATCTTTCTTTCTGCCCCAGCCGCTGGCCTCCACCTATCGCCGGCCGTCAGATATCCTTTCAAGAACAGTGGACGTGTAGGTGGGCAACTGGTCGTTCGGAAGCAGTCGGGGTGACTGGGTGGTTCAGAAGCTCGACCTGCCAACGCCATGTGGATGCCGGAGCGTTAGGGCGGGCTGTGATGGACTCCACCGGAGCTGCTGCAGCACGAATGCTGCATGTGCATGCCATAGCTTGACGTCGGAACAATGTTGCGGTATTGCCCCGCTCGCAGCATGATTCGTGGACGATACGACCCTCCACCCTGCAATGAAGCAGACTTCTTCGTACAGACTGGGCGGGTCTGTACTTGTCGACTTTTCGTTTTGCTCTATGGTTCATTTTTCTGCAGACCACAGAGCGTCAAGTGAAGCCAACATCACATGTGGTTGTTTTGCGTGGAATTATTCGCACTTTCTTTCTCACACAAAAACAAGATGCAGGTCTGCCCGTATTCTGCATAATTGTTCCCACATTCTTTCTCACACAAGAAGTGATGTGGTTGTTTTGCGTGGGCTTGCTGGTGGTGATGGTCGTTGTGTATCAGATTTCTCCGTTCGCAAAGTTTGTGGACGCGCTATCGCCTATCCAGCCCTCGCGTGCAGCGTCGCTGCGCGGCGTGGCCGCACAGCACCAGGCGGAGATATCGCCGTCGCAGCTGCTGACTTCGCCACCTCTGGGCGGTGGTGATGCCAGCTCTTTCTTCCGCTCTCCTGTGCACTCGCGCAGCCGCCAGCACCGCCTCAAACGGTAAGTCACCTCTGCATGTGCTCTGGCCTCGCCCTCTCGTCCTGCCCCAGCCCTCTGCATCACACCGCATGAGCTTGTCCTGCCGTTGCTAGATTTCTTGCCTCCTTTTTCTTACCGATTGACTACTGTGTGTATTGGTGCCTGTTCTTCTGAGGGGTGCAGCACTCCTCGGCGAGCACTCCCAGGGGCAGATGGAGCGACGTGTTGCTCTGGTGGAGGAGGGGAGGGGCACACGCCGTCCCGCCTTGGGGATGCCAACGCCCTCCTTTCACCAGAGCCAGAGTCTCCAAACGCAATGGCCAGCGGACGACAGGGGGGACGTGCGGCAAGGGGGGCGTTGGGCCGGGAGGTTGAGTCGGGCGATGAGGAGGGACGAGGGGGGGAGTATGAGGGGGAGGGCCAAGGTTCGGCGAGGGGTCGATCCCAGCAGCAGATTCTGAACGGGCCTATCACAGCTCCTGTTCCGAGGGGTTTCAGGTCACCCCTTGGTCGAAACCGTGGCAAGAGCCGTGTACTGCCAAAGGCGCAGGTGTCGGGGAGTGAGGGCGAGCACAGGCAGAAGGATACAGCCAGGGGCATTCAGGCGGCCGTGGGTGTCGTGGCAAGGGCAGTTCGCGAGGGGGCATCTCACATGGGAGTGGGGGCAGCAGGGATGGAGGACGACGAGGCGGTAGCGGCGGCCTTGCAGAGTTGGGATAAGAGCGGTGGCTCGCCTGTGTCGCTGCTGCATGAAGATGGGGGGAGGGGGGTGGGCATGCATGGCAGCCCTGGCAGTGCACCTGGGCTGGGTGGGTGCAGCGGCAGACTGGGCCGGCGGGTGGTCGAGCGCAAGCTCTTCTGTGGAGGTGAAGGTGGGGAGGAGGAAGGCCACGGGGGTGTTCCGGCTGGTGCTGCAAGACGGCGGCTGATGCCTGACGACAATGGCGGTGCGGAGAGGGCTGGGGTGGCAGATGCAGGTGGGTTGAGGAGGAGTGTTAGGAAGGCAGGCACAAAGTGTGCGCTGGTTTTGGATGACGGAGCTGGAGTGAACGACACGGAAGGAGGAACGAGGCCGCACGGCAGACGTGCAGCAGTGCGTGCGACGCTGAGCGTGGTGTGTGGAAGCGACGACGAGTCTGACAGGAACCATGCACAAGTGGTGACTCGGCATCCTGCGAGAGAGTCTGGGCATGAGTCGTTTGCAGATGTCGACATTGATGGCGGCGATGCCGAGGAGAAAGCGTCTGCTATCTATGGCCCATCCGGGCAAGCCCACTCCAGCAGGTTTTCAGATACCTCCTACCTCGATGATGCCGCAAGAAAAGGACTGAGTGTTGCACCACCTCACCACCAGGGGCATGCATCGTCCAACGCCGGTGCTCCTCCTGGTGTGGTGTCCGTACATGCCTGTGGTGGAACAGGAGTGGGGCACCCAGGATCAGCCCACCCCCGTGCAAGCCAGCACGAAGGCAAGGGTTACACGGTTGCCATGCAGCAGAGCAGTGCAGGGTGCGCGATGCAAATGCCGGCTGGCCTCACACCGCCTCGCAAGCGCCACCATCTGCTGCGCCTCAGTCAAGGGACGTGGCACGCCGAGGGCGGGTTTGCAGAAGAGAAGGGGACTGCTGCCGCTGCTGCTGCTGCTGCCTCGACCTTTCCTGGCAATGAGCACCGCAACCATGACCGCTTCGTGCAGCCCAGCCAGTGGTCTGCATCTGGCGACACTGGTGAGAGTACGGGCCCCATGGAGGCAACGGAGGTGAAGGCTGATGTTCAGGCTTCAGGCAAGCAGCGTCCAAGGCATGGCATCGGCGCTCCATGTGAGGACACATCCGCTCGACTGCCGACGGCACGACCAGTCTGTGAGGACCGTGACGACCGTCTGACGGCGCAGGAGGAGCTGGACGACGACGAGGTGCGCAGTGGGAGCGGTGACAGGCTGGGCTCGAGCGGACCAGAGCAGGGAGCGGGCGGCACGAGCAGCCATGCAGCTGCATACTCCGCCGGTGTGCTGGTGAAGCAGGACGCAAGCCATGGCAACCCACACGAGAGCTGGGGGGGATCGCCGGTGCACGACAAGCTGCAGGCTGGTGTGGCCAGGGGCCGTCGCTTGTGGGTGGCTGGGCGCCTGGTGGAGGCTGACGGGGCAAGTGACATGCAAGAAAGCTCGGGACAGCAGCAGCACCAGTGGTGGCAACAGCAGCAGCAGCAGCAGCAGCAGCCTGGCACTGAAGTGGGTGAGAGGGAGGGAGAGCAGAAGGGCCCGTGGCTGGCTGAAGAAGACGTGTCCGTTGGAGACCATGTGGTGGGCGGCCACTCCACCAGCTGGGTAAGCGCTCTGTCCGTTGCCTGTGTCCTTGGAATCTGAAGGGCTGGACAGACAGACTGTTTGAGTTGCTGCGGTGTGAGGGTGGCTGTGGTGGTCGGAAAGGAAGGGTTGCAGAGAGTAAGCTGCAGTTGGACGAGAGTGGGTTGATTTGGCTAGCAATGCATGAGGCGTGCTGTTGGTGTCCTGAATGGCCAGAGACCCAACTGTTTGCCCATGTGTCGTTGTACTGTGTTGTTGTACTGTGTTGCGTTGTACTGTGTTGTGTTGTACTGTGTTGCATTGTACTGTGTTGTGTTGTACTGTGTTGCATTGTACTGTGTTGTTGTACTGTGTTGCATTGTACTGTGTTGTGTTGTACTGTGTTGCGTTGTACTGTGTTGCGTTGTACTGTGTTGTGTTGTACTGTGTTGCGTTGTACTGTGTTGTGTTGTACTGTGTTGCGTTGTACTGTGTTGCGTTGTACTGTGTTGTGTTGTACTGTGTTGCGTTGTACTGTGTTGTGTTGTACTGTGTTGCATTGTACTGTGTTGTGTTGTACTGTGTTGCGTTGTACTGTGTTGTGTTGTACTGTGTTGCGTTGTACTGTGTTGCGTTGTACTGTGTTGCGTTGTACTGTGTTGCGTTGTACTGTGTTGTGTCGTACTGTGTTGCGTTGCACTGTGTTCTACTGCCGCAGCTGTTTGGGAGAATCAGTTCACAGCAACCAGTGCACTGTGATGTCTCCTCTCCTGTGCTGTGCTGCGCTGCGCTGCATTGTGTTGGCTTGGGTTGGGTTATGTTCTTGCAGCATACGCAAAAGTGGTTGGACAGGCGCTCGTCATCAACGTACAAAAAAAGCCCACAGTCGCCTCAAACTGGACCCCATGTTGGGCCAGGTGAACAGCAGCAGCAGCCACACCAGCAGCTGCAGCAGCATGAGGACAAGCAGGAGCAAGTCTTGTCGTGGGGGGCTCCGCCGGCTCCAGAGGCTGCAGGCCAACCTGTTCCCGGTGCTGGCGCTGGCGCCACTGGCGGCCTGCCACGCAGCCGACTAAAGCAGCCCCTCCGGGTGCAGCGCAAGCAGCATCAGGCGTCGGAGGAATGGGCAGGTGGAGGTGGAGGTGGTGCCGCTGCGCGGAGCCCTTGTGCAGACCGTCAGGGTGCCCCGTTGCCACCATCGCCCGCTGCAGCAGCAGTACCAGCACCTGCTCGAGTTCCATTGCAACAGCAGCAGAGCTTGCATCACCAACCCACTGTAGAGCAGCCTTATCACCCCACACAGCAGCAGCAGCAGCAGCAGCAGCAGCAGCAGCAGCCAGTGCATGCTGTAGACATGCAGAAAATGGAGCGTGAGAGCACGGGCACTCACTCGGAGGCAGTGAGTGACGAGGGTTCGTTCATCATCCAGGGCAGCAGCTCGAAGAGGTTTGTGCACTTGCTGCCAGTCCTCTCCACAGCTGCTGCTGCGCGTGCCCGTGCTCACCGTAAAAAAAATTAAAAAATGTGTTGGCAGCTGGTCATGGCTTGTCTTTGCCACGTTGTTTTTGTGGTGCACATTCAAACCGTTGTCTGTCTTCACCGTGATGGAGGTGCTGTGGAGATCAAGTTCATGGCAAGGTCGTGTGGAGTCTGCATGTTCTCATGCTTAGCTGCTAATCTGTCCATGTTGACACGTATCCTTGTCCAAATGTACGCTGCTTATGCTCATGCGTCTCATGCGCATCCTGCTCTGTTGCCGTGGCATGTGTGTGTGTGGCCAACGGCGGTGCAGGCGACTTCCGGAGGTGGTACCAGCGTCAGAGGGGTGCAAGCGCTGCAGCTGCAAGAAGTCTCAGTGCCTCAAACTGTAAGCAACTGCGTGTGCTGCGCTGCGTCGTGTGCGGCTGGTGGGTGAGGATGTTGAAGCCGGCCTCACACCGGGGTGTGGTCAGACCTGGAATGGCTCCACCACCGGCAGCCAATTGCTTTTCCTGTGTTTTCTCCCACGCGTAGCGCTGCCTATGCACCGAGCTTTCCTGTCTCTCTCCCTGCTGTTCAGAGGCGCTGTAGCACAGCATGCATGCCAATTGGGCTTGGTGCCATCGTTACCCTGCTTACTCGAATGCGCGTGTTTGCTGTGTGCTCGTGTGCTGCGTGCCATGCAGCTACTGCGAGTGCTTCCGTGCGAACATTTACTGCGGCGACGCGTGCCGCTGCAACGAGTGCCGCAACCTGCCCGTCTACGCCGACCTGGTGCAGGCCACCCGTGCTGCCATCGAGGCGCGCAACCCCTCCGCCTTCCAGCCCAAGATCGTGGGCCGCCCTGCCCCTCCTGCTGCTGCTGCAGCACCACACGCGCCCACCACAACAGTGCTGGTGTCAGCCACACATGCAGCGGCGGCGCCGAGTATGGAACGCAGTGAGGCCCAGGCTCAGGCTCCTGTGCACGTGCACGGTCGACGTGAGCACAAGAGCACCACGGTTCCACGGAGTAAGGTGTGTGGCGGCTACACGAGCTGGTTCTGCCTTCCCTCGTGATGGTGGAATCTGGCCTACTGTCCTTGGTGTGGTCCATACGAAGGGTTTTCCCACACAGTGGAGAAAATCTGTTCACAGAAAATTCGCACAAGTCCGTCCACTGTGCACCGGTGCCTGCCTATGCAACACAAGACCTGATTAGCCATCCACCTGATTGAATCAGGAATGTCAGGTTTTTGTCCTCCCATCTGGAGCTAGAGTGTGTGTGTCTTGCTGTGGTGTGCCTGCACAGGTTCAAGCTCCCAACCCAGCTGAAGTGCCGGTTGTTGTGCCTGCGCCTGTGTTCAAGGGTCCCAGACACAAGACAGGGTGCAACTGCCGCCGCTCCATGTGTGTCAAGAAGTACTGCGAGTGCTTCCAGGTGCGTGGGACTGCTTGCGTGCGTGTGGTGTGTGTGCATGGGGGGGAGAGGGCGGGTGGTGTAGGTCTGTGCGTGCGTTCGTGCGGGCATGCACGAGTGCGCATGTGGGTGTGCACGTGTGTGCATGCCCGTGGGTGTGCGTGCATGCATGCGTGCGCGCTTGTGTGCGTGCCTGCGCGTGTGCGCGCGTGCCTCTGTGAGTGACCGTGCATGGGCGCACGCGTGCAAGCATGGGTGCGAGCATGCGTGCGTGTGTGCCCGCGGGCGTGCGTGTGTGGCCGCATGTGTGCCCTTTTGGGTGCGTGTGTGTGCCTGCGTGCATATGCGCGTTCATGTGTGCGTGCATGCATCCCTTCACTCGTGCGTGCAGTGTGCGTGCTCGCATGCATGCGTGCGTGCGAGCGCATGCATGCATGCGTGCATGCATTTGCGTGCATGCGCGTGTCCATGTGTGTGGCATGTGTGCGTGCCTACATGAATGTATGCTCACATGCATGCGTTTGTGCGTGCGTGCCTGCGTGCGAGTGCATCTGTGTGCGTGCGTTTGTGCATGCATGCCTGAGTGTGCATGTGCGTGTATGCGTGCGTGCATGTGTGCGTGTGTGTGCTTGCGTGCATTGTACGTCGCTTCCAAGCTGAGTACTTTGTGGCTGTGTGGGAGATGGACTTCAGTATGGGTGTGATTCGGTGCTGGTGCCACGACTCCTGCTGCTTGTGCTCGGTCGTGCTCCGCATACGGACTGTTCTTGAGCAGAAGCACATGCCTGCTGCGCCAAGGCGGCGTCGGTCACTTCGTACAAGCCACATGCTTTCTAGGCGAGTGTGTGGGGATGGAGGCTGACATGTCTGGGTGATGACTCTGCTCTTAGGGTTCATGTGTGTGGTTGTGCAGGCCGGCGTTGGGTGTACAGCAGGCTGTCGCTGCAGCAACTGTGTCAACCCATACGGCAGCAGTGCAGGTGCGTCAAGTAGCATGGGATGCTGTGCTGACAGGTGCTGCTCTTGTCCTTCCTTTCCGCACTACTTGCCCCGCCAGGTGCGTTCTTTTCTCGCCGACTGCAACACAGCATTCCTCTTGTACTGTGTGCCGCGTGCAGATGTGGCAGCGATGTTGTCGGAGGCACACCGCAGCCACCATAACCACCTGGCACAGCTGCAAACCCCGCCTTCGGCGACCATGGCGACACAGTCGCCATCTCCGTCCCCACACCCGCCGCTGCTGTCCATACCAACTGCACTCATGCTGGGGGCCGGCGGTGCCACACCAGCTGCCGGCAAGGTCCAGGCGGGTCGCAGTCTCACTCCGGGACTGCGTCGCTCGGACTTCCCTGGCTCCCCGTGCCTTGGGGGCCGCATGGCCTTTCCTGGGACGGAAGCGGCAGCGTCAGCACCTGATGGCCCCGTCAGCAGCGTCATGGGTGGCTGCAGCCCTGAGCCTCCTGTGTGGCAGTACCTCCAACACGAGCAGCAGCAGCAGCAGCAGAAGCAGCAGCAACAACACCATCATCACCACCATCATCATCATCAGCAGCAGCAGAAGCAGCATCAGCAAGATGATGAGCATGAGGAGCGCACTGGCTGGAGCAGGCACGGGTCGATGGTCGGTGCACAGGCAGACGTGGCCACTGGCAGAGCTGGCAATCAGGACACTGCACCCAGCGACCACGAAGCATCAGGGTGAGCTGGGAAGGGGGAGGGAAAGGGCAACCGTGCATGGGTGACGTTGCGTTGGACACTGCTTTGTGGCGGATGCTGCTTGTCTGAGACCAGTACTTGCTTTTGTTGAAAGTCCGATCCTTGTCCGATTTTTGCCTCCCCTCCCTGTGTGCGCGACCAAGTCGCAGATGCGCACCAACTGCTGCATGGTGCAGGCCAGTGACCCTGGCAGTGAGTGGTGCCACTTGGCCTTTCTTGCCATGCGATTCCAAGGGTGGTTGCAGGAGAGTGCACGAGTGTGCCTGGGTGAGTGTGTGGTGGCAGTTGTCGTGGATGTCTGACACGCTGCGGTATTGCGTGTCATGGGACTGCTGCAGGTTCCATGGGTCTGTGGTTCTTGGCGCCTCTCAACGTGCGACTGAGCCCACACAATGTGAGCTCGTTTTGGAGGAGCAGCGGGGGCAGCAGCAGCAGCAGCTGCAGTTGCGCCAGCAGGTGCAGGATGACGAGCACTCAGACCAGCCTCTCCACCAGCATAACTTCATCCCCCACCATGACCATGACCATGACCATGACCATGACCATGACCATGACCATGACCATGACCATGACCATGACCATGACCATGACCATGACCATGACCATGGCACGCGGGAGCAGTCAACGCACTGCCCCCCCAAAGCAAGAGTCTGCCAAGGTCAGAAACCACAAGGGTTAGAACGGCCTGCTGCTGCTGCCGGTGCTGATGCCGCCACTGCAGCCGCATCTGGGTGGCCTTGCGACCCCGGCTCCGCCGGCGGCAGCGCCATGTGGCTCAGCCTGCGCACCACGGCTGCCACCCCACCCCCCCCACCCGGTCAAGGGGACACTGCTCCTGCTCTGGCGCAGCCGTTGCCAGCAGTTGCACCCATGCACAACAGCGTCGAGCCGACCAGCCTGAGCATGGCTGTACTGGCTTCAGCAGTGGATGTGCAGATGGAACAGCAGGAGCACGGAGGCATGTCAGCTGGAGGAGTGGATTGCAGGGCTGGCAAGGACACTGGCGGCAGCGGCGGCTCTAGACACACCCTGTTGGTGGCGCCTTTGGGTCTGACAACGGCTGCAGGTGCTGCCACCAAGCTGCTGCAGCCTCCAGAGACAGGGCAGCGAGCACAGGAGCGTTTGGCAGAGCCGCACTCTCGTCATCGCACTCCACCTCAGAGGTCAGCCCAGGAGATGGAGTGGGAAGGCCGTGCGCATGACCAAGCTGCAGGCGGTCGCCAGCCGCTTGGGCCTGGCAGGTCTCCTCAACCGCACAGCCATGCTGCGATGGCGGCAGCTGCGGCCGCTGTGCCTGGGGGAGAGCCTGTGGCAGGTGCAATGTCGCCTCCGTGCGGTGGCAGCGGTGGAGGGGGCCGCACCGCTCGCATACGTCCTAAGGAGCAGGCGCGGCGTGGCAGTGCGCTCGCCCATGCTGGCCGTGCTGCCGTACCTGCTGTGGCGCAGCAGCTGAGTGCAGCACAGCCGAGTGCAGCACAGCCGAGTGCAGGGAAAGCAGCATGCGTCGTTGGCAGGACTGCGCGGGTGTCGGGCACCATCCCTGCTGTGTCCCTCAGAGCCTCGGGGGCTGTGCAGGGGAGTAGGGAAAATGGTGCACTTGCTCCGGAGCCGCACCGAGCCTCACCGTCCCTGCATGTGGCTGAGACGTATGGCGGACAACATGGGCAGCATGGACAGCATGGACAGCATGGACAGCATGTTGGGGCACCTGCCCAAAGTCCAGACAGCAGTGCTCACCATTGGCAGGGGAGCTTGGGACGTGACTGTGAAGAGCGGGGGCAGCTGCGGGGCAGGGGCCACAGCAGCCAGCAGGCTTCGACGACAGCCAGAAGTCTCCCACGATCGGGCCAGCCAGGTGTACATGAGTGCAACGGCAGCGGTGGAGACGTTGGCAGCCATGCTGCGGCGCAAACGCTGTGTGAGCTCGACGTCAAACCCGACCTCTCTGGCCTGCAGGCAGAAGCAGAGCAGGCAGATGCAGGACTGGGAGGCACTGGGGGAGGGTGGGAGGGCAGAGCGCGTGAGGAAGCCAAGGAGAGCATGAACCCTGTGAAAGCTGGTCCGCTGAGGTCGAATGCAGCACCACATGCGGTCGGGAACAGCATGCGTGTGGCGAACTCGGCCAGTCCTGGCAGGTTCTGTGGCAAGCAGGCCGATGTGATGGAGCTGAAGCCTCAGCAAGCACGAGGGGGCCTTGGCAGAGTGCAGCAGCTGCTGCAGGCGCAGACCATCCGTGCGGTGCCTCCGTATTCCGCGGCTCTTGGTGACGCCAGCGGCACGTGCTGCCGTTGTCTGCCGATTGAGCTGCAGCCAAAGAAGTCGGTCTCTGCTGCTGCAGCAAAGGCACAGGCTGCTGCAGCTGCCGCAGAGGAGGTGTGCGACCCTATATCGTCTCCACCTCCACGGCCGCTACTGCCAACCGTGCCCAGTTTTCCTCATCCGCACGCCCTTCCTCAGCCGCCTCCTCGTTCAGCGTCTGTCTTGAGACCCCCGCACGAGCCAGATGGTCCACCACATGTGCCAGGCACGGCGTCAGCAGGCGGAGGGGAGTTGCCGTGCATGGAGCTGCCGCACCCAACTGCCTCCCTCGCTCTCGGGACCAAGGAGCCAGACTCGGGTAGGGGATGTGAACAGGGGCCTGCTCGCCTTGGCCTGCATGAGCTGGTGGCAGCATGCGCCGAGGAGGATCCTGAGGATGGGCCACAGGGTGGCGTGAGTGGCGCCGTTGCCGGCCTGCATGGCAGCAGCGATGATGTGGTCGGCAGTGTTGTGGAGTGCCTTGGAGCAGAGATGGTGAGCTCCGAGTGTGGAGCAAACGGTGGCAGCGTGTGTGGGCGGAAACGAAAGGCCTCCGAGTGCGCAGCAACTGGTGAAGGGACGTCGGCCGGCGAAGCAAAGCAGAGGCGCGTCGCAGCACCAGGCAGCGATGCCCTGGCACAGGTGGACAGCATGGCGGGAGCAGGCACACGGGGTGAAGGTGAAGTGGGGAACGTGGTGGTTCCGCCAGCGGCCCAACCTGATGGCTGGCAGGACGATGGGGCTGGGGCTGATGCCTGCGACGAGCTGCTGTCCCCCAAGTCCATGGCCAGGCGGGCCAAGGAGATCTTGGGATCGCCGCCATGGTCGCCCGACTTGGTGCGGGGGCGTGTAGCCAGGACACAGGAGGAGCTGGACCTGCAGCAGCAGGAGGAGCACGGCGTGGATGTGAACAGCTTCTTTTTCGACTCTGGTGCTGATGGAGAGTTTGGCGCACTGCAGGAGCTGGAAGGAGAGGGAGGAGGAGCCATGGAGGGCCTGGGAGCAAGGGGCTATGAGGATGCAGATGCAGACGTTTCTGGCTCAGCCATGGGAGTGGTGTTGAAGTCGCCAGCGCACAAGTGCGTATCGCCAGCTCGAGGAGGATCCTCTGCCTCTGCTGCTGCTACCCCTCATCCTGCTTCGGAGGCTCCTGTCTGCTCTGCACCTGCTGACGCACCCTCTGCACTGGGCAGGCCGCCTTCTCAAGGGCCTTCTGAGACTCGTGCTCTTATGGCATCGCCGGCCAGACCGTCGACACGTGCGGCGGCTGCCGGACCTGCAGTGGCGGCCGCAGGGCTGCACACAGATGTGGCCTCCTTTGTTTCGCCGCGGCGTTCGCCCCGTCTCATGGGTCAGCAGGGAGCCAGTGCGGCTGGCAGTGGGTCTGAGAATGGTGGCACAGGCAAGCAACAGCGCAGAGTGGGCACCACTGCTGCTGCAGTTGCTGCAGCTGCTGCTCTAACTGCTGCCAAAGCTGACTTTCACTAGCTGGGTCGGCAGTCAGCAGTGCAGCAGGTTGTGCAAGGTGGAAATCCCACTTAGCTTTCCCCGGCTTCTGCCAGCCTAAACAAGGACCAGACTGAGAAGCTACATCTCTTCTCTCGTGCAGAACCAGGCGACAGGCGTCACGGAAGTGATGTCATATGATAGTTCATGTGTCCAACATTGGTGGAGCCCCAGTGGAAAAGGTCTTCTTTTTCTGGGAGATTCCGGGATGCAATCGAAAGGTTTCTTCCGCTCGAGGATTCTTCTTAGGATCACTGTCCTTGCTTCTTCATTTCATTTCTTGACCGTCACCATTGTTTTTAATTCTCCCCTTATTTGAACAACGATTGTTCTTCTCAAGAAGCATGTCATTGTCCATCTCGCGAGCTATAATGCTTGAAAAGGAATGCATGAGGTGTCTAGGGGTGGCCATGGTCTACATGGCAGCTCTCGGGTGTATGGGAGTCAATCCATAAGGGCATGACTTGTGTCAAACGAGCTCATTCAGATACAACTTAAACTTCCATTGTCTAGGTGGAACTTTCAGGTGTTTTGCTACTTTGTTCCAGTGTCTTCACACATGTCTGTGGTTATGGAGTTGTCAACAAGAGTGTTTAGGCAATAGAAGGTAGAGAGTGTTAAGTGGTGTCCATTTTCCTACCAAGATAAGCACATTAGGCTTGCACACAAATTCATCACCATGTTAGTTTCTACAAGAGCTGAGGAGCACAATCAAGCAAGTATGCTACATAATGCACAATGAAGTCATTATGCTGCAACGGGCTCAGAAACGTTTTACTTACCCCTTTTTCATAATTATAAGAATTGAAACTTATATTTGGAAAGATATAGTTGAAAAACATAACAAATTCTCTTTGACCCAAAATGTACGCCCAAGCCAGAAAGATTAGAATTAATAAATATATATCATTTATGATGTGAATGTTTGATTTTTATAGTGTGATTATCTAGATATTTTTTATATAATAACTGAATGGAAAATTTCTCTTTCTCCGATCGCATCTTTTGCAGACTGACTTATGGCGGGGACAATGTCTGAGGCTAGACCTGCATGGGGTTAAGACCAGTAGAAGGAAAAAGGCCTCGACCCGTATCGTTCAGTTCCCAGCAGAACTGAGGATAAGCTCTCAGACCATCCGAGCTCAGTGCTGAAATGAAGAAAAGGTTTTCGCTTACCAAAGCTTTCGGTCACATATTTAGACAGTCGGGTTTGAAGCAGAGTTTCCACTGCGCAAGATCGAACGAAGCAATCCTTTCACGGTATAGACATCGCTTGCCAAAATCTGAAAAGAGCGGACGGCCGATGTGTGCCGGGGCGAAGGAGAGCAGCGCTTGTGGGCGATCGGGGGTATGCCCGCCGTCGCTGTCTCTCGTCCTCCCTCGCTCTCCCATGCGGGCGGCTTAGAGAGGCCTTGTTCTCTTCCCTCCAGCGTTATCCTCGTCGTGCTCTCTCTCACTATCTCTCCCTCTCGCCGCAACGCCTGCGGACGTGGCTCATGTTTTCCATGCTGTCGCGCTCCACGTCGTTTGCATTTTGCTGCCCCTCGTTCGCCTCTGCCGTCGCTGCTGCTCATTGCAGGACTGACGGTTGATGCCCGCAGCAGCACTGTCAAGCGTCGGCAAGTCTCGTGAGGTGGGGTCTCTTCGGGTGCGCGCGCTCCGTAGGCACCGCTTTCTCTAGTGGGCTGTCGCCGTGCAGCGCGACGTGTTGCCGCCGGGCCAGTACCTTGTGGCAAGAGCCGCTGGGAGACAGGCTGGCACGGAGGGCTGGGCTGCAGCCTGCCAACGGAGGGGACCGCCATGACGTGCGGAGGGCGCAGCCTTCGGAGCTGAATTTGCGGAGCAGACAGTGAAGCCGGCGTTTGTCAGCAGCTGCTGCCGCTGCTGTTGCTGCTGTGCGCGCAGCTAGGCGTGCAGAGGGCGAGGCGAAGGGATCTCGAGAGGCTTTGCACGGCCGCAGCAATCAGGTGTAGCGGGCGCAGGAGTTGGCATGAGATTTGCAGCCCTACGCTGAAACCCTTTCTTCTTTTAAAAATTTAAACCTCCCACGCTCTATCTCCCACGCTCTATCTCCCACGTTACGGCTGACTAGGACGATTTGTGCCCTGGGTTTTGTTTTCGTTTTTTTTTTCTCCCTCTTACTTGTCTTCTCGAGCATTGGCTGCATTGGCCAAGTCTGCGTAAGTCTGCCCTAGCTGAGTTCCGAGGTTGGTGGAGCCTTGTGAACTGCACCTCGTTCTTGTCCCTTGCTGGCGCGCATGGCGACGCAGCAGCAGCAGCAGCAGCAGCAGCAGCAGCACTGGCCAGGAACAGCAACGCATAGTGTGAGCGCGCCGCAAATGGCGGCAGTCGCGCAGCAGCAGCAGGCTGCTGGCATATCTGCTGTCGCAGCAGGAGGCAGAGGCCAACCGGGATTGCTCGGCCACGGTGGGATGACTGGCGCTGCTGCGGCAGCGCAGCAAAGCAACTCAGCCCACCAAGCGCAGCAGCAGCAGCAAGCCGTCATAGGCGCGCAGCAAGGTCAACCGCAGCAGCAGCAGCAGCAACATCAGGCGGCACAGCAGCAAGGGCAGGAGGACATCAAGACGTTGTGGGTGGGCGATCTGCAGTACTGGATGGACGAGAACTACCTGTGGAGCTGTTTCGCACACACGGGCGAGGTATGGCGGTGGCGTTGGGGTTGGAGATGCCGCGCACACCCACTCTCACATTCGCTCATTTTTGGCTACTGCTGCTGCTGCTGCCACTGCTGCTGCTGCTGCTGCTGTTGTTGTTGCTGTTGTCGCTGTTATTGTCGCTGCTGCTGCTGCTGCTACTGCTGCTGTTATCGTTGGTAGTGATGGTCCTGCTACTGCTTCTCCTGCACTTATCGTTGCTTCTGCTGCTGCTGCTGCTGCTGCTGCTTTGGGTGTTTTCATCACTCTTGTCGCTTTCTTTTGCTTGTGCGTGGCTGCTGCAGACTGCTTTTGCCACTCAGCAGTGAGGTTGCAAGCTGTGTTGCAGTGCTTGCTTGTCGTCAGCTAGGGATTGGAGAAGAGACAGGAAGGAGGGCGGAGTGGCGTGAAATGTGGAATGGCATGCGACGTGATGTGATGGAAGAAGAGTGAAAGGTGGAAAACGAGGAACTGGGTGAGGATAGGTTGAATATGCCAGAATACGCAGTGTCCTGCAGGGTCGTGGGTTTAAGCTCGTACAAAGTTTGCAATTCTCTTCTTTAATGGAAAAAGTGTACTACAGATTCTACTGTCACCATTCTGTTGCGAATTCCACATCAGTTTCGACTTGGCAGTGTGGCCCAGCTGTCAGGTCCTTGCCCTTTTCTCGCTCTCTTTTTTTTTTTTCCTTTCCTTTTCGTTGCCCACACTCACACCAGCAAGCCTTGGCAGTTGCAGTGCAGAATGCAGCAACATGTGCTGCCTTGTGTGAGAGTGCCGGCTGTTGTCCTAGGGACTGCCTCACCGTGCGTGCTTGCTTTGCTTTCGTGGGTATGTGACTGCGAATGGAGTCGTGAGTGCAGCTGCTGCTGTTGTGATGTAAGCACACACACACACACACACACACACACACACACACACACACACACACACACACACACACACACACACACACACACACACACACACACACACACACACACACACACACACACGC
>SZWC01003822.1:18982-60754 GCA_023375785.1 Penium margaritaceum
TGTGACCCGGCTTTGGTTTTTGTGACCCGGCTCGGTTTATGTGACCCGGCTTTGGTTTTGTGCCCCGACTTTGGGTTTTGTGACACGGCTTTAGTTTCTGTGACCCAGCTTTGGTTTCTCTGACCCGGCTTTGCTTTCTATGACCCGGCTTTGGTTTTTGTGACCCGGCTTTGGTTTCTGTACCCGGCTTTGGTTTATCTGACCCAGCTTTGGTTTCTTTGACCCAACATTGGTTTCTGTGTACCGGCTTTAGTTTACCCAGCTTTGGTTTCTTTGACCCAACTTTGGTTTCTGTGACCCGTCTTTGGTTTCTATGACCCGGCTTTTGTTTCTGTGATCTGGCTTTGGTTTCTGTGACCTGGCTTTGGTTTCTGTGACCCGGCTTTGGCTTCTCTGACCCAGTTTTTTGTGACCCGGCTATGGTTTTCGTGACCCGGCTTTGGTTTCTGTGACCCGGCTTTGGTTGATGTGACCTGGCTTTGGTTTTTGTGACCCGGGTTTGGTTTCTGTGACACAGCTTTGGTTTCTGTGACCCGACTTTGGTTTTTGTGACCCGGCTTTGGTTTCTGTGACCCGACTTTGGTTTTTGTGACCCGGCTTTGGTTTATGTGGCCTGGCTTTGGTTTCTGTGACCCAGCTTTGGTTTCTGTGACCCGGCTTTTATTTCTGTGACCCATTTTTGGTTTCTGTGACCCGGCTTTGGTTTCTGTGACCCGGCTTTAGTTTCAGTGACCCGGATTTGGTTTCTGTGACCTAGCTTTGGTTTCTGTGACCCGGCTTTGGTTTCTGTGACCCAGCTTTGGTTTTTGTGACCTGGCTTGGATTATGTGACCCAGCTTTGGTTTTGTGACCCAACTTTGGTTTTTGTGATACGGCTTTGGTTTCTGTGACCCGGCTTTGTTTTCTCTGACCCGGCTTTGGTTTCTGTGACCCGGCTTTGGTTTTTACGACCCGGCTTTGGTTTCTGTGACCCGGCTTTGTTTTCTCTGACCCGGCTTTGGTTTCTGTGACCCGGCTTTGGTTTTTACGACCCGGCTTTGGTTTCTGTGACCTGGCTTTGGTTTATCTGACCCAGCTTTGGTTTCTTTGACCCAGCTTTGGTTTCTGTGTACCGGCTTTGGTTTACCCAGCTTTGGTTTCTTTGACCCTACTCTGGTTTCTGTGACCCGTCTTTGGTTTCTATGACCCGGCTTTTGTTTCTGTGATATGGCTTTGGTTTCTGTGACCCGGCTTTGGTTTCTGTGACCCGTATTTGGTTTCTGTGATCCGGCTTTGGTTTCTTTGACCGTTTTTGGTTCCAGTGACCCGGCTTTGGTTTCTGTGACCCGGCTTTGGTTTCTGTGCCCCGGCTTTGGCTTCTCTGACCCGGCTTTTTGTGACCCGGCTATGGTATTCGTGACCCGGCTTTGGTTCATGTGACCCAGCTTTGGTTTGTGTGACCTGGCTTTGGTTTCTTTGACCTGGCTTTGGTTTCTGTGACCCGGCTTTGATTTCTGTGACCCGGCTTTGGTTTCTGTGACCGGGCTCTGGTTTCTGTGACTCGGCTTTGGTTTCTGTGACCCGGCTTTGATTTCTGTGACCCGGCTTTGGTTTCTGTGACCGGGCTCTGGTTTCTGTGACTCGGCTTTGGTTTCTGTGACCCGGCTTTGATTTCTGTGACCCGGCTTTGGTTTCTGTGACCGGGCTCTGGTTTCTGTGACTCGGCTTTGGTTTCTGTGACCCGGCTTTGATTTCTGTGACCCGGCTTTGGTTTCTGTGACCGGGCTCTGGTTTCTGTGACTCGGCTTTGGTTTCTGTGACCCGGCTTTGATTTCTGTGACCCGGCTTTGGTTTCTGTGACCGGGCTCTGGTTTCTGTGACTCGGCTTTGGTTTCTGTGACCCGGCTTTGATTTCTGTGACCCGGCTTTGGTTTCTGTGACCGGGCTCTGGTTTCTGTGACTCGGCTTTGGTTTCTGTGACCCGGCTTTGATTTCTGTGACCCGGCTTTGGTTTCTGTGACCGGGCTCTGGTTTCTGTGACTCGGCTTTGGTTTCTGTGACCCGGCTTTGATTTCTGTGACCCGGCTTTGGTTTCTGTGACCGGGCTCTGGTTTCTGTGACTCGGCTTTGGTTTCTGTGACCCGGCTTTGATTTCTGTGACCCGGCTTTGGTTTCTGTGACCGGGCTCTGGTTTCTGTGACTCGGCTTTGGTTTCTGTGACCCGGCTTTGATTTCTGTGACCCGGCTTTGGTTTCTGTGACCGGGCTCTGGTTTCTGTGACTCGGCTTTGGTTTCTGTGACCCGGCTTTGATTTCTGTGACCCGGCTTTGGTTTCTGTGACCGGGCTCTGGTTTCTGTGACTCGGCTTTGGTTTCTGTGACCCGGCTTTGATTTCTGTGACCCGGCTTTGGTTTCTGTGACCGGGCTCTGGTTTCTGTGACTCGGCTTTGGTTTCTGTGACCCGGCTTTGATTTCTGTGACCCGGCTTTGGTTTCTGTGACCGGGCTCTGGTTTCTGTGACTCGGCTTTGGTTTCTGTGACCCGGCTTTGATTTCTGTGACCCGGCTTTGGTTTCTGTGACCGGGCTCTGGTTTCTGTGACTCGGCTTTGGTTTCTGTGACCCGGCTTTGATTTCTGTGACCCGGCTTTGGTTTCTGTGACCGGGCTCTGGTTTCTGTGACTCGGCTTTGGTTTCTGTGACCCGGCTTTGATTTCTGTGACCCGGCTTTGGTTTCTGTGACCGGGCTCTGGTTTCTGTGACTCGGCTTTGGTTTCTGTGACCCGGCTTTGATTTCTGTGACCCGGCTTTGGTTTCTGTGACCGGGCTCTGGTTTCTGTGACTCGGCTTTGGTTTCTGTGACCCGGCTTTGATTTCTGTGACCCGGCTTTGGTTTCTGTGACCTGGCTTTGGTTGTTGTGACCTGGCTTTGGTTTCTGTGACTTGGCTTTGGTTTCTGTGACCTGGCTTTGGTTTCTGTGACCCAACTTTGGTTTCTGTGACCCGGCTTTGGTTTCTGTGAACCGGCTTTGGTTTCTGTGAACCAGCTTTCGTTTCTCTGATCTGGCTTTGGTTTTAATGACCCCGCTTTGGTTCGAGTGACCCCGCTTTGCTTTCTGTGACCCGGCTTTGTTTTCTGTGACTCGGCTTTGGTTTCTGTGACCTGGCTTTGGTTGCTGTGACCCGGCTTTGGTTTCTTTGACCCGGCTTTGGTTTCTGTGACCCTGCTTTGCTTTATGTGACCCGGCTTTGATTTATGTGACCCGGCTTTGGTTTCTCTGATCCGGCTTTCATTTCTTTGGCCCAGTTTTGGTTTCCGTAATCCGGCTTTGGTTTATCCAGCTTTGGTTTTTTTTTATCCGGCTTTGGTTTCTTTGACCCGCCTTTGGTTTCTATGACCCGGCTTTCGTTTCTGTGACCCGGCTTTGGTTTCTGTGACCTAGCTTTGGTTTCTATGACCCGGCTTTGGTTTACGTGACCCGGCTTTGGTTTTTGTGACCCGGCTTGGGTTTGTGTGACCCGGCTTTGGTTGCTGTGACCCGGCTTTGGTTTCTCTGACGCGGGTTTGGTTTCTGTGGACCGGCTTTGGTTTCTGTGACCGGGCTCTGGTTTCTGTGACTCGGCTTTGGTTTCTGTGACCTCGCTTTGGTTTCTATGACCCGGCTTTCGTTTCTGTGACTCGGTTTTGGTTTCTATGACCCGGCTTTCGTTTCTGTGACTCGGTTTTGGTTTCTATGACCCGGCTTTCGTTTCTGTGACTCGGTTTTGGTTTCTATGACCCGGCTTTCGTTTCTGTGACTCGGTTTTGGTTTCTATGACCCGGCTTTCGTTTCTGTGACTCGGTTTTGGTTTCTATGACCCGGCTTTCGTTTCTGTGACTCGGTTTTGGTTTCTATGACCCGGCTTTCGTTTCTGTGACTCGGTTTTGGTTTCTATGACCCGGCTTTCGTTTCTGTGACTCGGTTTTGGTTTCTATGACCCGGCTTTCGTTTCTGTGACTCGGTTTTGGTTTCTATGACCCGGCTTTCGTTTCTGTGACTCGGTTTTGGTTTCTATGACCCGGCTTTCGTTTCTGTGACTCGGTTTTGGTTTCTATGACCCGGCTTTCGTTTCTGTGACTCGGTTTTGGTTTCTATGACCCGGCTTTCGTTTCTGTGACTCGGTTTTGGTTTCTATGACCCGGCTTTCGTTTCTGTGACTCGGTTTTGGTTTCTATGACCCGGCTTTCGTTTCTGTGACTCGGTTTTGGTTTCTATGACCCGGCTTTCGTTTCTGTGACTCGGTTTTGGTTTCTATGACCCGGCTTTCGTTTCTGTGACTCGGTTTTGGTTTCTATGACCCGGCTTTCGTTTCTGTGACTCGGTTTTGGTTTCTATGACCCGGCTTTCGTTTCTGTGACTCGGTTTTGGTTTCTATGACCCGGCTTTCGTTTCTGTGACTCGGTTTTGGTTTCTATGACCCGGCTTTCGTTTCTGTGACTCGGTTTTGGTTTCTATGACCCGGCTTTCGTTTCTGTGACTCGGTTTTGGTTTCTATGACCCGGCTTTCGTTTCTGTGACTCGGTTTTGGTTTCTATGACCCGGCTTTCGTTTCTGTGACTCGGTTTTGGTTTCTATGACCCGGCTTTCGTTTCTGTGACTCGGTTTTGGTTTCTATGACCCGGCTTTCGTTTCTGTGACTCGGTTTTGGTTTCTATGACCCGGCTTTCGTTTCTGTGACTCGGTTTTGGTTTCTATGACCCGGCTTTCGTTTCTGTGACTCGGTTTTGGTTTCTATGACCCGGCTTTCGTTTCTGTGACTCGGTTTTGGTTTCTATGACCCGGCTTTCGTTTCTGTGACTCGGTTTTGGTTTCTATGACCCGGCTTTCGTTTCTGTGACTCGGTTTTGGTTTCTATGACCCGGCTTTCGTTTCTGTGACTCGGTTTTGGTTTCTATGACCCGGCTTTCGTTTCTGTGACTCGGTTTTGGTTTCTATGACCCGGCTTTCGTTTCTGTGACTCGGTTTTGGTTTCTATGACCCGGCTTTCGTTTCTGTGACTCGGTTTTGGTTTCTATGACCCGGCTTTCGTTTCTGTGACTCGGTTTTGGTTTCTATGACCCGGCTTTCGTTTCTGTGACTCGGTTTTGGTTTCTATGACCCGGCTTTCGTTTCTGTGACTCGGTTTTGGTTTCTATGACCCGGCTTTCGTTTCTGTGACTCGGTTTTGGTTTCTATGACCCGGCTTTCGTTTCTGTGACCCGGCTTTGGTTTCTGTAACCTGGCTTTGGTTTCTGTGACTTGGCTTTGGTTTCTGTGACCTGGCTTTGGTTTCTGTGACCCAACTTTGGTTTCTGTGACCCGGCTTTGGTTTCTGTGAACCGGCTTTGGTTTCTGTGAACCTGCTTTCGTTTCTCTGATCTGGCTTTGGTTTTAATGACCCTGCTATGGTTTGAGTCACCCCGCTTTGCTTTCTGTGACCCGGCTTTGTTTTCTGTGACTCGGCTTTGGTTTCTGTGACCCGGCTTTGGTTGCTGTGACCCGGCTTTGGTTTCTTTGACCCGGCTTTGGTTTCTGTGACCCTGCTTTGCTTTATGTGACCCGGCTTTGATTTATGTGACCCGGCTTTGGTTTCTCTAACCCGGCTTTCATTTCTTTGGCCCAGCTTTGGTTTCCGTAATCCGGCTTTGGTTAATCCAGCTTTGGTTTCTTTGATCCGGCTTTGGTTTCTTTGACCCGTCTTTGGTTTCTATGACCTGGCTTTCGTTTCTGTGACCCGGCTTTGGTTTCTATGCCCCGGTTTTGGTTTCTATGATCCGGCTTTGGTTTCCGTGACCCCGCTTTGGTTTCTGTGACCCGGCATTGGTTTGTGTGACCCGGCTTTGGTTTCTGTGACCCGGCTCTGGTTTCTGTGACCCGGCTTTGCTTTCAGTGACTCGGCGTTGGTTTCGGTGACCCGGCTTTGGTTTATGTGACCCGGCTATGGTTTCTGTGACCCGGCTTTGGTTTCGGTGACCCGGCTTTGGTTTATGTGACCCGGCTATGGTTTCTGTGACCCGGCTTTGGTTTCGGTGACCCGGCTTTGGTTTATGTGACCCGGCTATGGTTTCTGTGACCCGGCTTTGGTTTCGGTGACCCGGCTTTGGTTTATGTGACCCGGCTATGGTTTCTGTGACCCGGCTTTGGTTTCGGTGACCCGGCTTTGGTTTATGTGACCCGGCTATGGTTTCTGTGACCCGGCTTTGGTTTCGGTGACCCGGCTTTGGTTTATGTGACCCGGCTATGGTTTCTGTGACCCGGCTTTGGTTTCGGTGACCCGGCTTTGGTTTATGTGACCCGGCTATGGTTTCTGTGACCCGGCTTTGGTTTCGGTGACCCGGCTTTGGTTTATGTGACCCGGCTATGGTTTCTGTGACCCGGCTTTGGTTTCGGTGACCCGGCTTTGGTTTATGTGACCCGGCTATGGTTTCTGTGACCCGGCTTTGGTTTCGGTGACCCGGCTTTGGTTTATGTGACCCGGCTATGGTTTCTGTGACCCGGCTTTGGTTTCGGTGACCCGGCTTTGGTTTATGTGACCCGGCTATGGTTTCTGTGACCCGGCTTTGGTTTCGGTGACCCGGCTTTGGTTTATGTGACCCGGCTATGGTTTCTGTGACCCGGCTTTGGTTTCGGTGACCCGGCTTTGGTTTATGTGACCCGGCTATGGTTTCTGTGACCCGGCTTTGGTTTCGGTGACCCGGCTTTGGTTTATGTGACCCGGCTATGGTTTCTGTGACCCGGCTTTGGTTTCGGTGACCCGGCTTTGGTTTATGTGACCCGGCTATGGTTTCTGTGACCCGGCTTTGGTTTCGGTGACCCGGCTTTGGTTTATGTGACCCGGCTATGGTTTCTGTGACCCGGCTTTGGTTTCGGTGACCCGGCTTTGGTTTATGTGACCCGGCTATGGTTTCTGTGACCCGGCTTTGGTTTCGGTGACCCGGCTTTGGTTTATGTGACCCGGCTATGGTTTCTGTGACCCGGCTTTGGTTTCGGTGACCCGGCTTTGGTTTATGTGACCCGGCTATGGTTTCTGTGACCCGGCTTTGGTTTCGGTGACCCGGCTTTGGTTTATGTGACCCGGCTATGGTTTCTGTGACCCGGCTTTGGTTTCGGTGACCCGGCTTTGGTTTATGTGACCCGGCTATGGTTTCTGTGACCCGGCTTTGGTTTCGGTGACCCGGCTTTGGTTTATGTGACCCGGCTATGGTTTCTGTGACCCGGCTTTGGTTTCGGTGACCCGGCTTTGGTTTATGTGACCCGGCTATGGTTTCTGTGACCCGGCTTTGGTTTCGGTGACCCGGCTTTGGTTTATGTGACCCGGCTATGGTTTCTGTGACCCGGCTTTGGTTTCGGTGACCCGGCTTTGGTTTATGTGACCCGGCTATGGTTTCTGTGACCCGGCTTTGGTTTCGGTGACCCGGCTTTGGTTTATGTGACCCGGCTATGGTTTCTGTGACCCGGCTTTGGTTTCGGTGACCCGGCTTTGGTTTATGTGACCCGGCTATGGTTTCTGTGACCCGGCTTTGGTTTCGGTGACCCGGCTTTGGTTTATGTGACCCGGCTATGGTTTCTGTGACCCGGCTTTGGTTTCGGTGACCCGGCTTTGGTTTATGTGACCCGGCTATGGTTTCTGTGACCCGGCTTTGGTTTCGGTGACCCGGCTTTGGTTTATGTGACCCGGCTATGGTTTCTGTGACCCGGCTTTGGTTTCGGTGACCCGGCTTTGGTTTATGTGACCCGGCTATGGTTTCTGTGACCCGGCTTTGGTTTCGGTGACCCGGCTTTGGTTTATGTGACCCGGCTATGGTTTCTGTGACCCGGCTTTGGTTTCGGTGACCCGGCTTTGGTTTATGTGACCCGGCTATGGTTTCTGTGACCCGGCTTTGGTTTCGGTGACCCGGCTTTGGTTTATGTGACCCGGCTATGGTTTCTGTGACCCGGCTTTGGTTTCGGTGACCCGGCTTTGGTTTATGTGACCCGGCTATGGTTTCTGTGACCCGGCTTTGGTTTCGGTGACCCGGCTTTGGTTTATGTGACCCGGCTTTAGTTTCTGTGACCCGGCTTTGGTTTCTGTGACCCGGCTTTGATTTCTGTGACCCGGCTCTGGTTTCTGTGACCCGTCTTTGCTTTCAGTGACTCGGCGTTGGTTTCGGTGACCCGGCTTTGGTTTTTGTGACCCGGCTTTGGTTTATGGGACCGTTTTTGGTTCCTGTGATCCGGCTTTTGTTTCTGTGACCCGGCTTTGATTTCTGTGACCCGGCTTTGGCTTTTGTGACTCGGCTTTCTGTGACCCGGCTTTGGTTTCTGTGACCTAGCTTTGGTTTCTGTGACCCGGCTTTGGTTTGTGTGACCCGGCCATGGTTTCTGGGGCATGGCTTTGGTTTCTGTGACCCAGCTTTGATTTCTGTGACCCGGCTTTGATTTTTGTGACCCGGTTTTGGTTTCTTTGACCCGGCTTTGGTTTCTGTGACCCTGCTTTGGTTTCTGTGACCAGGCTTTGGTTTCTGTGACCCGGCATTGGTTTCTGTGACCCACCTCTGGTTTCTGTAACCCGGCATTGGGTCACAGAAAGCAATGCCGGGTCCCAGAAACCATAGCCGGGTCACAGAAACCAAAGCCGGGTCATTGAAAACAAATCGGGGTCACAGAAACCAAAACCAGGTCACAGCAACAAAAGCTGGGTCACAAAAACCAAAGCCGGGTCACAGAAATAAAAGCCAAGTCACGGAAAACAAAGCCGGGTCACAGAAAGCAAAGCCGGGTCACACAAACCAAAGCCGGGTCACAGAAACCAAAGCTAGGTCAGAGAAACGAAAGCCGGGTCACAGAAACCAAAGCCGGGTCATAGAAACCAAAGCTGGGTCACAGAAACTAGAGCTGGGTCACGGAAACCAAAGCCGGGTCACAGAAACCAAAGCCGGGTCATAGAAACCAAAGCTGGGTCACAGAAACTAGAGCTGGGTCACGGAAACCAAAGCCGGGTCACAGAAACCAAAGCCGGGTCAACGAACCAAAGCTGAAGCAGAGAAACCAAAGCCCGGTCATAGAAACCAAAGCCGGGTCATAAAAACCACAGCCGGGTCACAGAATCCAAAGCCGGATCACAGAAACATAAGCTGGGTCACAGCAACCAAAGCCAGGTTAAAGAAACCAAAGCCGAGTCACAGAAACCAAAGCTGGATCACAGAAACTATAGCCGGGTCACATTAATCAAAGCCGGGTCACAGAAACCAAAGCCGGGTCACAGAAACCAAAGCAGGGTCACAAAAACCAAAGCCAGGTCACGGAAACCAAAGCCGGGTCACAGAAACCAAAACCGGGTCATAAAAACCAAATCCTAGTCATATAAACAAAAACCGGGTCACATAAACCAAAGCTGGGTCACAGAAACCAAAGCCGGGTCACAGAAACCAAAGCCGGGTCACAGAAACAAAAGCCGGGTCACAGAAACCAAAGCCGGGTCACAGAAACCAACGCCGGGTGACAAGAACCAAAGTCGGGTCATAGAAACCAAAGACGTGTCACAGAAACAACAACTGGGTCAGAGAAACCACATCTGGGTCACAGAAACCAAAGCCGGGTCGCAGAAACCAAAGCCGGGTCACAAAGGGTCCAAAGCCGGGTCACAAAAACCAAAGACGAGTCACAGAAACCAAAGCAGGGTCACAGAAACCAAATCCGGGTCACAGAAACCAAAGCCAGGTCACATAAACCAAAGCCGGATAACAGAGGGTCCAAAGCCGGGTCATAAAAACCAAAGCTGAGTCACAGAAATCAAAGCCGGGTCACAGAAACCAAAGCAAGGTCACGGTAACCAAAGCTAGATTACAGAAACCACAGCCGGTCACAGAAACCAAAGCCGGGTCACAGAAACCAAAGCCGGGTCACAGAGGGTCCAAATCCGGGTCACAGAAACCAAAGACGACTCACAGAAACCAAAGCCGGGTGACAGAAACCAAAGCCAGGTCACAGAAACCAAAGCGGGTTCACATAAACCAAAGCCGGGTCACTGAAACCAAAGCCGGGTCAATGAAACCAAAGCCGGGTCACAGAAACCAAACCTGGGTCACAGAAACCAAAGCCGGGTCACAAAAACCAAAGCCGGGTCACCGAAACCAAAGCCGGGTCACAGAAACCAAACCTGGGTCACAGAAACCAAAGCCGGGTCACAAAAACCAAAGCCGGGTCACCGAAACCAAAGCCGGGTCACAGAAACCAAACCTGGGTCACAGAAACCAAAGCCGGGTCACAAAAACCAAAGCCGGGTCACCGAAACCAAAGCCGGGTCACAGAAACCAAACCTGGGTCACAGAAACCAAAGCCGGGTCACAAAAACCAAAGCCGGGTCACCGAAACCAAAGCCGGGTCACAGAAACCAAACCTGGGTCACAGAAACCAAAGCCGGGTCACAAAAACCAAAGCCGGGTCACCGAAACCAAAGCCGGGTCACAGAAACCAAAGCTGGGTCACAGAAACCAAAGCCGGGTCATAGAAACCAAAGCTGGGTCACAGAAACCAAAACCGGGTCACACAAACCAGAGTGGCGTCACAGAAACTAAAGCCGGGTCACAGAAACCAAAGCCGGGTCACGGAAACCAAAGCCGGGTCACAAAAACCAAAGCCGAGTCACAGAAACCAAAGTTGGATCACACAAACCAAAGACGGGTCACAGAAACCAAGGCTGGGTCACAATAACCAAAACCGGGTCAAAGAAAGAGAAGCCGGGTCACAGAAACCAAAGCCGGGTCACAGAAACCAAAGCCGGGTCACAGAAACCAAAGCCGGTCACATAAACCAAAGCCGGGTCACAGAAACCAAAGCCGGGGTACAGAAACCAAAGTCGGGTCACAAAAACCAAAGCCAGGTGACAAAAACCAAAGCCGGATCACAGAAACCAGAACCAGGTCACAAAAACCAAAGTCATGTCACAGAAACCAAAGCCAAGTCACAGAAACCAAAACCGAGTCACTGAATCCAGGAGATTGAGTTAGTTGACCCAAAATCGTGCACTCGTAGATCAGTGCACATTTTTGGGTTGGAAGTCCGACTTCGGGGGAGCGAAATCGGAGTTCGCCCGGCTCTGCGACGCCGCAGGTGGAGCTTCGCCAGCGACGTAATCAATCAGTCACAAACCCCTTGAGCGAAGGGTTTGTGACTGGTCGAGGGGGGTTTGCGGGTTGGTTTAGATGGGGGGTCCGAGACTCCCCCTGCGATGGAAGGGAATTTGCTGGGTCCCGCTACCGCGGGGTCCAGCAGATGTCCGCGCAAAAATAAAACCCTAAATCCCCAAATAAAATTTGGATTTGGGTTTGTTCGACGTTTGGGCTTCAAACTTGGGGTTGAACGTGGATTTGCGTGGTGGGAAAAAAATGAAAAGGGCATTTTCGCTCGATCGTGATCGAGCGAGGACCCCTTTTCTGCGTCAGACATGCAACCCCTATTCTACGATGTAGGGTTTTGTGTTTTGCGCGGGCTTTGTCCGTGCAAAACACAGAAAACCCTAAATTGTACAATAGGGTTTGCATGTCAGACGCAAAAAAGGGGTCGTCGCTCGATCGCGACCTCGCGATTGAGCGACGACCACCGTTTTGACATCAGCGAAGCCGATGTCAGAACGATCCGACTTCGCCCTCGATATCGGTGAAAGAGGGATATTTGCTGAAATCGAGGGCGAAGTCGGAAAGAATCTTCTGACGTGGCTTTTTTGGCTGATGCACTCGAACTCGAGTGCATGTTTTTAAGTCAATTAACCCTAAATGGAATCCAGAGCCGGGTCACAGCAAACCAAAGCCAGGTCACAAACATCAAAGCCGGGTCACAGAAACCAAAGTCGAATCAGAGAAACCAAAGCTGGGTCACAGAGTCCAAAGCCGGGTCACTGAAACCAAAGCTGGGTCACAGAAACCAAAGCCGGGTCATACAAACTAAAAGTCGGGTCTTAGAAACTAAAGCTGGGTCACAAAAACCAAAGCCAAGTCACAGACACCAAAGCCGGGTCACAGAAACAAAAGCCGGTCCACAGACCCCAAAGCCAGGTCACAGAAACCAAAGCCAGATCACAGAAACCAAAGCCGGGTCACAGACACCAAAACCGGGTCACAGAAACCAAAGCCGGGTCACATAAACCAAAGCCGGGTCACAGAAACCAAAGCCGGGTCACAGAAACCAAAGCCGGGTCACAGAAACCAAAGCCAAGTCACAGAAACCAAAACCGGGTCACAGAAACGAAAGCTGGGTCACAGGAACCAAAACCGGTCCCATAATCCAAAGCCGAGTCACAGAAGGCAAAGCCGGGTAACAGAAACCAAAGCCGGGCCACAGACACCAAAGCTGGGTCACAGGAACCAAAACCGGTCCCATAATCCAAAGCCGAGTCACAGAAGGCAAAGCCGGGTAACAGAAACCAAAGCCGGGCCACAGACACCAAAGCTGGGTCACAGGAACCAAAACCGGTCCCATAATCCAAAGCCGAGTCACAGAAGGCAAAGCCGGGTAACAGAAACCAAAGCCGGGCCACAGACACCAAAGCTGGGTCACAGGAACCAAAACCGGTCCCATAATCCAAAGCCGAGTCACAGAAGGCAAAGCCGGGTAACAGAAACCAAAGCCGGGCCACAGACACCAAAGCTGGGTCACAGGAACCAAAACCGGTCCCATAATCCAAAGCCGAGTCACAGAAGGCAAAGCCGGGTAACAGAAACCAAAGCCGGGCCACAGACACCAAAGCTGGGTCACAGGAACCAAAACCGGTCCCATAATCCAAAGCCGAGTCACAGAAGGCAAAGCCGGGTAACAGAAACCAAAGCCGGGCCACAGACACCAAAGCTGGGTCACAGGAACCAAAACCGGTCCCATAATCCAAAGCCGAGTCACAGAAACCAAAGCCGGGTCAGAGAAACCAAAGCTGGGCTACTGAAACCAAGGCCGGGTTACAGAAACCAAAGCCGGGTCACGCAAACCAAAGCCGGGTCACACAAACCAAAGCCGGGTCACATAAACCATATCCGGGTCACAGAAAGCCAGGTCAAAGAAGCCAAAGCCGGGTCACAGAAACCAAAGCCGGGTCACAAAAACCAAAGCCAGGTCACAGGAACCAAAACCGGTCCCATAATCCAAAGCCGAGTCACAGAAACCAAAGCCGGGTCATAGAAACCAACGCCGAGTCACAGAAAGCAAAGCTGGATCTCAGAAACCAAAGCCGGGTCACAAAAACCAAAGCCGGGTCACAGAAACCAAAGCCAGGTTACAGAAACCAAACTGGATCACAGAAACAAAAGCCGGGTTATAGAAACCAAAGACGGGTCACAGAAACCAAAGTTGGGTCAAAGAGAGCAAAGCTGGGTAAACCAAAGCCGGTACACGGAAACCAAAGCTGGACCAAAGAAACCAAAGCTGGGTCGGATAAACCAAAGCCGGGTCACAGAAACCAAAGCCGGGTCATAAAACCCAAAGCCGGCTCACAGAAACCAAGGTCGGGTCACAAAAACCAAAGCCGGGTCACAAAAGCAAAGCCGGGTTACAGAAACCAAGCCGGGTCACAGAAACCAAAGCCGGATCACAGATTCCAAAGCCGGGTAACAGAAACCAAAGCCGGGTCACAGAAACCAAAGCTGGGTCACAGAAACCAAAGCCGGGTCACAAAAACCAAAGCCGGGTCACAAAAGCAAAGCCGGGTTACAGAAACCAAGCCGGGTCACAGAAACCAAAGCCGGATCACAGATTCCACCCAAGCCGGGTCACAAAAAAAGCCGGGTCACAGAAACCAAAGCTGGGTCACAGAAACCAAAGCCGGGTCACACAAACCAAAGCCCGGTCATAGAAACCAAAGCGGGGTCACAGAAACCTAAGCCGGTCTCAGAAACCAAAGCCGGGTCACAAAAACCAAAGTCGGGTCACAAAAACCAAAGCCGGGTCACACAAACCAAGCTGGGTCACAGAAACCAAAGCCGGGTCACAGAAACCAAAGGCGGGTCACAAAAATCAAATCCGGGTCACAGAAATCAAAACCGGGTCACACAAACCAAAGCCGGGTCACAAAAACCAAAGTTGGGTCACAGAAACCAAAGCGGGGTGACAGAAACAAAAGCCGGGTCACAGAAACCAAAGCTGGATCACAGAAACCAAAGTCGGGTCACAGAAACCAAAGGCGGGTCACATAAACCAAAGCAGGGTCCCAAAAACCAAAGCCAGGTCACAGAAACCAAAGCCGGGTCACAGAAACCAACGCCGGGTAACAGAAACCAAAGCCGGGTCACATAAACCAAAGCCGGGTCACAGAAACCAAAGCCGGGTCATAGAAAGCAAAGCCTGGTCACAGAAACGAAAGCCGGGTCATAGAAACCAAAGATGGGTCATAGAAACCAAAGCCGGCTCAAAGAAACCAAAGCTGGATAAACCAAAGCCGGATCACAGAAACCAAAGCTGTCAGCAATAAACACCTGTCACACCGCGTCCGGCTAGCGGAAAGAAGCCGTTGCTTTTTATATCTGTCCTGTTCTCCCCTTTTTATACCGAGGATGTCAATTCCCTAGAGTTAACCAGAACAGTTCTTCTCATCTTGTTCCCCTTTGGTTCCGCGGCTTCGCCACCGTGTCTTCGCTCTGCTTGCTTCTCGCACTTCCTGTCTTCGCCAGCCACTCTGAACGCTTCGCTCCGTCACTCTCGCTCCTTCGCTCAGCTCTCACACTCAGCCAAACATCAGTTACCTCATCAGCACTCTCTCTCACATCTACCTGTCTACCTCAACTACCTCGCCTCTCAGCTCCTATCTGCCTCCGCAACTAACTCCTCGGACCGCTTTTGCTTACGTCACTCTACTAACATACACCTGCATGTCCTGCCGCTTCTGCTTGCTTCTGCTGATGCTGCTCTCGTGCCTGCTTCTTCTGACATGGTATCAGAGCATCAGGCAATATCACCTGGTTCCCAGTGACTACGTCATCGCTCTTCCGCCATCTTTCCTCCATCGCTTCCACCTGCAATCCTCTGCCGCCGCTACCATCGTCCCGCACCTTGCCGCTTTGCCAGCAGCTGACATCAGCAGCTCCGCCTGACGAGTTCTTTGTACTGAAGAAACGCCTTGTCATCCCAAGGAAGCCCTGCGCCCATTTCCGCGCCCGTGGCCAATAACCGGTGACTCGTCGCCCCCATCAGTCGTACGCAACTCTCGAGCTGCCGTCCGCCGTCAACTACCAAGAAGCTTCCTGCCATCTGCCCCTTACTGCCCCTCAGTGCATCTGCCTTCGCAAGCATCCCCTCCTCTTTCATCTTGCCTCATCTTCCTCACCTGCTACTTCTTCGCTGTCACCCTCCGTCTGCCTGCGACCATCATCTCGAGCCGCCTTCTCGCACCGCCTTCTTGCGTTGTCAGCAGCAGCAGCGTAACTCCCGCCATCAGGATATCGGACACCACCAGTCTTCCTGCTCCCACTGCGAGCCAACTGGGGAACAAGTCGTCACTCTCCTGACATTAGCGTATCAATGTTTCTGCTCGCCGTACGACTTCCTCCGCTGCAACTGACTTCCTCTAGCTGCCAGGATATCGGACACCACCAGTCTTCCTGCCCATCGGTCTCGGGCCAACTGGGGAACAAGCCGTCACTCTCCTGAAAGCAGGGCACACGGTTGTCTCGTACCGCTGTCTCTCTCTCTTGTCAACCACTATCTGCTGCGACCTCCAGCCTCCGCCTCCACCACACGCACATCATCCTCACCAGCAATTCAGCCCTTCCTTCATCTTTGCATCATCATCAGCCTTTAGTCTTCACTCCTCGCATCATCCTCGTCTGCCTCCATCACCCCTCCTCCTCCTCATCGCTTCAAGTCTCCTTAGCTCCATCAGCCATCCGCTCCTGCCCCGCCTCTCACCGTCATCAGGAATCCTCCGCGCCGCCCTCACATCAATCATCTTCATCAGCATCATCTCTCCGCGCACGAGGTTCCGCCCCTGCGCCCACTCATCAATCAATCGCTTCCTCCGCTTCCGCAATTGCTTTCAGCTCGGCACAAGGATCCGCCCGGTCACATTGCCTTTTCCGCGACGACCTGCGCCCACGCCGAAACTTCCTGCAGCGCACGCGGTTTGCCCCTGCGCTGACACCGTCATCGACTTCAGCTTCCGCTTCATCAGCAATCATCAGCATCTGTGAACGTTACCAAGATCTGCACGAGCTAGCTGCCCTCTTCGCAGCAGCCTACACCCACGCCGGCAACAGATTTCTTGCGGTGCGTCAGCACCTGCCTTCCCCTTGCTGCATCCTACTCCCCTATTTCAAAAGCGCACGTGGTTCCGCCCCTGTGCACACTCATTCATCAAGCAGCCTCCGCCTCCTCCTGATCGCTTTAGTGTTATCCGCTCGGCACAAAGGATCCGCCCGGCCGCATCGCCTGTTGTGCGACGACCTGCGCCCACGCCGAACCGTCCTCAGCGCACGAGGTTCCATCCCGGCGCTCACTCCTCCACATAGCATTCCTCCTCCATTACACACCCGCCTCATCTCTCAACCACACATCTCCTACGAGTTGAGCCCTTCCTAAAGCTCTTCTCTGCTCTTACATACCCACGTTGACTTCCGGTCATCTCAAGACACCACCAACTCACAGCACCTGTTCTGAAACGGTCTCGGTGCCACACCACACCCAGATTCTCACGTTCCATCCTTCTCTCCTTCTTACTTACCCATGGCTCGCCGAAGACTGTACGCGCCCATCCTGGCTGAATACGGCGAGAATGCCACGACATGGGTCGAAGCAACACTGCTGCACGCCAGGGAGTGGGTCACACTCACCGAGTACTTCGCCGACGCACTCAAGCTCGGAAGATATGATCAACACCCCTTCCCTCGACCACACGCGGCCACCTATCACCAGACTCTCCAGATTGTGTGCACATACCTCCAACCCCTCCTGCATTCATCCTATCACCACCTACTATAGGAGGCTCGCACAGGTCCACTCCTTTGGCACAACATCTGCAAGCAGGCTTGGTGGAAGAACTGGATTGACTACAGTTTCAACCATCAAAACGTTCTTCCTCCACTAACAGGACCCGTCAGCGTTCTACCTGCCTTCACCGTTGAAGAAAGATCTGAAACAGTGGACTTCTGGGTTGCTGACGTACTAGCCCTACTCTTCCCTGAGTTTCTCCATGGATTTGGCATCACAGATGCTCTCCTCGGCCCTCCTCTCTATGTTGGACAGCCGATCACCGACACTGCATAGAATCTCAGATATGCAAATGTCAACCGACAAGTCCGTGGAGCGCTCAGGACCATCACTGACGTCAGTCGGCATGCAGCACTTGCCAGCCACCCAGACAATCTGAGCACCATGTGGCACACCTTTCTTCTTGCCTGTCGAGTACGTCCTCCCACAGAGGATGAAAAGCACAAATACTCGCACAGACCCTAATCCTTCTCCCTACCAGCTTCAAGGGGGGTGTCACCAATATAAACCTGGCAGTGAGAAGGATCATCTCTCGGTACAGCTCCGAGATCTCAATAAATGGCTCGGTTCATCACCGAACCAACTTGACCAAACGGGTCGACGGTATATGACCGTTGGCCCAACGGACAAGCTATCCCTTAATAAAGTGACACCTGTCACACCGCGTCCGGCTAGCGGAAAGAAGCCATTGCTTTGTATATTTGTCCTGTTCTACCCTTTTTATACCGAGGATGTTCATTCCCTCGAGTTAACCAGAGCAGTTCTGCTCATCCTGTTCCCCTTTGGTTCCGCGGCTTCGCCGCCGTGTCTTGACTCTGCTTGCTTCTCGCACTTCCTGTCTTCGCCAGCCACTCTCAATGCTTCGCTCCGTCACTCTTGCTCCTTCGCTCAGCTCTCACACTCACCCAAATATCACTGACCTCATCATCACTCTCTCTCACATCTACCTATACCTCGACTACCTCGCGTCTCAGATCATATCTGCCTCCGCAACTAACTCCTCGGACCGCTTTTGCTTAAGTCACTCTACTGACGTACACCTGCATGTCCTGCTGCTTCTGCTTACTTTTGCTGCCGCTGCTCTCGTGCCTGCATTCTTTTGACAAAAGCTGGACCACAGAAACGAATCCGGGTCAGAAAAACCAAAGCCGGGTCATAGAAATCAAAGCCGGGTCACAGAAACCAAAGCAGGGTCACAGAAACCAAAGTCTGGTCATAGAAGCCAAAGCCAGGTCACAGCAACCAAAGTCGGGTCGCAGAAACCAAAGCCGAGTCACCGAAAACAAAGCTGGGTCACATAAAGCAAAGCCGGGTCACACAAACCAAAACCGGGTCACAAAAACCAAAGCCAGGTCAGAGAAACAAAAGCCGGGTCACAGAAAACAAAGCTGGTTCACAGAAACCAAAGCTGGGTCACAGAAACCACAGTCGGGTCACAGAAACCAAAGCCGGGTCACAGAAACTAAAACCAAGTCAAAGAAACCAAAGCTGGGTCACATAAACCAAAGCCGAGTCACAGAAACCTAAGCCGGGTCACAAAAAACCAAACCCGGGTCACATAAACCAAAGCCGGGTCACAGAAACCAAAGCTGGATCACAAAAACCAAAGCCGATTCACAGAACCAAAGCCAGGTGAACAAACCAAAGCCGGAGCACAGAAACCAAAGCCCGGTCATAGAAACCAAAGCCGGGTCACAGAAACCAAAGCCGGGTCTCAGAATCCAAAGCCGGGTCACAGAAACCAAAGCCGGGTCACAGCAACCAAAGCCAGGTCACAGAACCCAAGCCGGGTCACAAAAACCAAAACCAGGTCACAGACACCAAAGCCGGGTCACAGAAACCAAAGTCGGGTCACAGAAACCAAAGCCGGCTCACAGAAACAAAAGCCAGGTCAAAGAAAGCAAAGCCGGGTCACAGAAACCAAAGTCGGGTCACAGAAACCAAAGCCGGCTCACAGAAACAAAAGCCAGGTCAAAGAAAGCAAAGCCGGGTCACAGAAACCAAAGTCGGGTCACAGAAACCAAAGCCGGCTCACAGAAACAAAAGCCAGGTCAAAGAAAGCAAAGCCGGGTCACAGAAACCAAAGTCGGGTCACAGAAACCAAAGCCGGCTCACAGAAACAAAAGCCAGGTCAAAGAAAGCAAAGCCGGGTCACAGAAACCAAAGTCGGGTCACAGAAACCAAAGCCGGCTCACAGAAACAAAAGCCAGGTCAAAGAAAGCAAAGCCGGGTCACAGAAACCAAAGTCGGGTCACAGAAACCAAAGCCGGCTCACAGAAACAAAAGCCAGGTCAAAGAAAGCAAAGCCGGGTCACAGAAACCAAAGTCGGGTCACAGAAACCAAAGCCGGCTCACAGAAACAAAAGCCAGGTCAAAGAAAGCAAAGCCGGGTCACAGAAACCAAAGTCGGGTCACAGAAACCAAAGCCGGCTCACAGAAACAAAAGCCAGGTCAAAGAAAGCAAAGCCGGGTCACAGAAACCAAAGTCGGGTCACAGAAACCAAAGCCGGCTCACAGAAACAAAAGCCAGGTCAAAGAAAGCAAAGCCGGGTCACAGAAACCAAAGTCGGGTCACAGAAACCAAAGCCGGGGCACAGAAACCAAAGCCCGGTCACAGAAACCAAAGCCGGGTCAGAGAAACCAAAGCCGGGTCACCGAAACCAAAGCCGGGTAACACAAACCAAAGCCGGGTCACAGAAACCAAAGCCGGGTCACAGAAACCAAAGCCGGGTCATAGAAACCAAAGCCGGTCACAGAAACCAAAGCTGGGTCACAGAAACAAAAGCCGGTTCACAGAAATTAAAACCTGGTCACAAAAATCAAAGCCAGATGACAGAAACCAAAGCCAGATCACAGAAACCAGAACCATGTCACAAAAACCAAAGCCATGTCACTGAAACAAAAGCCAATTCATAGAAACCAAAGCCGAGTCTCAGAATCCTGAGCCGGGTCACACCAAACCAAAGCCAGGTCACAGAAACCAAAGCTGGGTCACAGAAACCAAAGCCGGGTTCGAGAAACCAAAGCCGCGTCACATAATCCAATGCCGGGTCACTGAAACCAAAGCCGGGTCATAGAAACCAAAACCCAGTCACAGAAACCAAAGCCGGGTCACAGAAACCAAAGCCGGTCCACAGACACCAAAGCCGGGTCACAGAAACCAAAGCAAGGTCACATAAACCAAAGCCGGGCCACAGAAACCAAAGCCGGGTCAGCAAACCAAAGCCGCAGCACATAAACCAAAGCCCGGTCATAGAAACCAAAGCCGGGTCAGCAAACCAAAGCCGCAGCACATAAACCAAAGCCCGGTCATAGAAACCAAAGCCGGGTCAGCAAACCAAAGCCGCAGCACATAAACCAAAGCCCGGTCATAGAAACCAAAGCCGGGTCACAGAATCCAAAGCCAGATCACAGCAACCAAAGCCGGATCACAGAAACCAAAGCTAGGTGACAAAAACCAAAGCCGGGTCACAAAAACCAAGCCGTGTCACAAAAACCAAGCCGGGTCACAGTAACCAAAGCCGGCTCACAGAAACAAAAGCCAGGTCAATGAAACCAAAGCGGGGTCACACAAACCAAAGCCGGGTCACAGAGACCAGAGCCGGGTCACAGAAACCAAAGCCGGGTCACAGAAACCAACGCTGGGTCAGAGAAACCAAAACCGGGTCAGAGAAACCAAAGCTGGGTCACAGAAACCAAAGCTGGGTCACACAAACCAAAGCCGGGTCACAGAAACCAAAGCCCGGTCACAGAAACCAAAGTCGGGTCACATAAACCAAAGCCGGGTCACCGCAGCCAAAGTCTGGTTACAGAAACCAATGCCGGGACACAGAAACCAAAGCTGGGTCACAGAAACCAACACGGGGTCACAGAAACCAAAGCCGGGTCACAGAAACCAAATCCGGGTCACAGAAACCAGAGCCGGGTCACAGAAACCAAAACCGGGTCACAGAAATCAAAGCCGGGTCACATAAACCAAAGCTGGGTCACAGAAACCAAAGCCATGCCACAGAAATCAAAGCCGGGTCACAGAAACCAAAGCTGGGTCACAGAAACCAAAGCCGGGTCAGAGAAACCAAAGCCGGGTCATAGAAACCGAAGCCGGGTCACAGAAACCAAAGCCGGGTCACAGAACCCAAAGCCGGGTCACAGAAACCAAAGCCGGGTCAGCAAACCAAAGCCGGAGCACATAAACCAAAGCCCGGTCATAGAAACCAAAGCCGGGTCACAGAAACCAAAGCCGAGTCACACAAACCAAAGCCCGGTCACAGAAATCAAAGCCGGGTCACAGAAACCAAAGCTGGGTCACAGAAACCAAAGCCGGGTCAGAGAAACCAAAGCCGGGTCATAGAAACCGAAGCCGGGTCACAGAAACCAAAGCCGGGTCACAGAACCCAAAGCCGGGTCACAGAAACCAAAGCCGGGTCAGCAAACCAAAGCCGGAGCACATAAACCAAAGCCCGGTCATAGAAACCAAAGCCGGGTCACAGAAACCAAAGCCGAGTCACACAAACCAAAGCCCGGTCACAGAAATCAAAGCCGGGTCACAGAAACCAAAGCTGGGTCACAGAAACCAAAGCCGGGTCAGAGAAACCAAAGCCGGGTCATAGAAACCGAAGCCGGGTCACAGAAACCAAAGCCGGGTCACAGAACCCAAAGCCGGGTCACAGAAACCAAAGCCGGGTCAGCAAACCAAAGCCGGAGCACATAAACCAAAGCCCGGTCATAGAAACCAAAGCCGGGTCACAGAAACCAAAGCCGAGTCACACAAACCAAAGCCCGGTCACAGAAATCAAAGCCGGGTCACAGAAACCAAAGCTGGGTCACAGAAACCAAAGCCGGGTCAGAGAAACCAAAGCCGGGTCATAGAAACCGAAGCCGGGTCACAGAAACCAAAGCCGGGTCACAGAACCCAAAGCCGGGTCACAGAAACCAAAGCCGGGTCAGCAAACCAAAGCCGGAGCACATAAACCAAAGCCCGGTCATAGAAACCAAAGCCGGGTCACAGAAACCAAAGCCGAGTCACACAAACCAAAGCCCGGTCACAGAAATCAAAGCCGGGTCACAGAAACCAAAGCTGGGTCACAGAAACCAAAGCCGGGTCAGAGAAACCAAAGCCGGGTCATAGAAACCGAAGCCGGGTCACAGAAACCAAAGCCGGGTCACAGAACCCAAAGCCGGGTCACAGAAACCAAAGCCGGGTCAGCAAACCAAAGCCGGAGCACATAAACCAAAGCCCGGTCATAGAAACCAAAGCCGGGTCACAGAAACCAAAGCCGAGTCACACAAACCAAAGCCCGGTCACAGAAATCAAAGCCGGGTCACAGAAACCAAAGCTGGGTCACAGAAACCAAAGCCGGGTCAGAGAAACCAAAGCCGGGTCATAGAAACCGAAGCCGGGTCACAGAAACCAAAGCCGGGTCACAGAACCCAAAGCCGGGTCACAGAAACCAAAGCCGGGTCAGCAAACCAAAGCCGGAGCACATAAACCAAAGCCCGGTCATAGAAACCAAAGCCGGGTCACAGAAACCAAAGCCGGGTCACATAAACCAAAGCCGGGTCACAGAAACCAACGCCAGGTCACAAAAACGAAAGCCAGGTCACAGAAACAAAAGCCGGGTCACGGAAACCAAAGCCGGGTCATAGAAAACAAAGCCGGGTCACAGAAACAAAAGCCGGGTCATAGAAACCAAATACGGGTCACAGCAACCAAAGCCGGGTCACAGCAACCAAAGCAGGATAAACCAAAGCCAAATCACAGAAACCAAAGCTGGACCACAGAAACGAAAGCCGGGTCAAAGAAACTAAAGCCAGGTCACATAAATCAAAGCCGGGTCACAGAAACTAAAGCAAGGTCACAGAAACCAAAGCCGGGTCACATAAACCAAAGCCGGGGCACAGCAACCAAAGCCGGGTCACAGAAACCAAAGCCGAGTCACGAAAAACAAAGCCGGGTCAAAGAAAGCAAAGTCGGGTCACAGAAACCAAAGCCGGGGCACAGCAACCAAAGCCGGGTCACAGAAACCAAAGCCGAGTCACGAAAAACAAAGCCGGGTCAAAGAAAGCAAAGTCGGGTCACACAACCCAAAGCCGGGTCTCAAAAACCAAAGCCAGGTCAGAGAAACGATAGTCGGGTCACAGAAACCAATGCTGGTTCACAGAAACCAAAGCCGGGTCACAGAAACCAAAGTCAGGTCACAGAAACCAAAGCCCGGTCACAGCAACCAAAGCCGGGTCACATAAACCAGAGCCGGGTAAGAGAAACCAAAGCCGGGTCACAGAAACCAAATGCGGATCACGAAAACCAAAGCCGGGTCACAAAACCAAAGCGGGGTCAACAAACAAAAGCCGGAGCACAGAAACGAAAAACCGGTCATAGAAACCAAAGCCCGGTCACAGTAACCAAAGCCGGCTCACAGAAACAAAAGCCAGGTCAAAGAAACCAAAGCCGGGTCACAGAAACAAAAGCCGGGTCACAGAAACCAAATCCGGGTCACAGAAACCAAAGCCGGGTCACAGAAACCAAAACCGGGTCAGAGAAACCAAAGCCGGGTCAGAGAAACCAACGCCGGGTCACAGAAACCAAAGCCTGGTCACACCAACCAAAGCCGGGTCACAGAAACCAAAGCCGGGTCACAGAACCCAAAGCCGGGTCACAGAAACCAAAGCCTGGTCACAGCAACCAATGTCGGGTTACAGAAACCAATGCTGGGTCACAGAAACCAAAACTGGGTCACACAAACCAATGCCGGGTCACAGAAACCAAAGCCGGGTCACAGAAACCAAAGCTGGGTCACATAAACCAAAGCCGGGTAACAGAAACCAAAACCGGGTCACAGAATTCAAAGCCGGGTCACAGAAACCAAAGATGGGTCATAGAAACCAAAGCCAGGCCACAAAGACCAAAGCCGGGTCACAGAAACCAAAGCCGGGTCACAGAAACCGAAGCTGGGTCACAGAAACCAAAGCCGGGTCACAGAAACCGAAGCTGGGTCACAGAAACCAAAGCCGGGTCACAGAAACCGAAGCTGGGTCACAGAAACCAAAGCCGGGTCACAGAAACCGAAGCTGGGTCACAGAAACCAAAGCCGGGTCACAGAAACCGAAGCTGGGTCACAGAAACCAAAGCCGGGTCACAGAAACCGAAGCTGGGTCACAGAAACCAAAGCCGGGTCACAGAAACCGAAGCTGGGTCACAGAAACCAAAGCCGGGTCACAGAAACCGAAGCTGGGTCACAGAAACCAAAGCCGGGTCACAGAAACCGAAGCTGGGTCACAGAAACCAAAGCCGGGTCACAGAAACCGAAGCTGGGTCACAGAAACCAAAGCCGGGTCACAGAAACCGAAGCTGGGTCACAGAAACCAAAGCCGGGTCACAGAAACCGAAGCTGGGTCACAGAAACCAAAGCCGGGTCACAGAAACCGAAGCTGGGTCACAGAAACCAAAGCCGGGTCACAGAAACCGAAGCTGGGTCACAGAAACCAAAGCCGGGTCACAGAAACCGAAGCTGGGTCACAGAAACCAAAGCCGGGTCACAGAAACCGAAGCTGGGTCACAGAAACCAAAGCCGGGTCACAGAAACCGAAGCTGGGTCACAGAAACCAAAGCCGGGTCACAGAAACCGAAGCTGGGTCACAGAAACCAAAGCCGGGTCACAGAAACCGAAGCTGGGTCACAGAAACCAAAGCCGGGTCACAGAAACCGAAGCTGGGTCACAGAAACCAAAGCCGGGTCACAGAAACCAACGCCAGGTCGCAGAAACCAAAGCCGGGTCACAGAAACCAAAGCCGGGTCATAGAAACCAAAGCCGGGTCATAGAAACCAAAGCCGGGTCACATAAACGAAAGCCGGGTCATAGAAACCAAAGACGGGTCACAAGAACCAATGCCGGGTCAAAGAAACGAAAGCTGGATAAACCAAAGCCGGATCACAGAAACCAAAGCTGGGCCACAGAAACGAAAGCCGGGTCGGAGAAACCAATGCCGGGTCACAGAAACCAAAGCCGGGTCGCATAAACCAAAGCCGGGTCACAGAAACCAAAGCTGGGTTAGAGAAACCAAAGCCGGGTCACATAAACCAAAGCTGGATCACACAAACGTAGGCCGGGCCTTCTTGCGCCCTACTTTCATCCTACTTGCGCCCTAGTTGCACCCTAGTTGTGCCCTAGTTACGCCCTAGTTGTGGCCTAGTTGCGCCCTAGTTGCGCCCTAATTGCGCCCTAGTTGCGCCCTAGTTGCGCCCTAGTTGCGCCTAGTTGCGCCCTAGTTGCGCCCTAATTGCACCCTAGTCGCGCCCTAGTCGTGCCCTAGTTGCGCCCTAGTTGTACCCTATTTGCACCCTATTTGCGCCCTAGTTGCGCCCTAGTTGCGCCCTACTGGCACCCTACATGCGCCCTAGTTGTGCCTTAGTTGGACATTAGCTACGCCCTAGTTGTGCCCTAGTTGCGCCCTAGTTGCGTCCTACTTGTGCCCTACTTCCGTGCTAGTTACGCCTTAGTTGCGCCTTAGTTGCGCCCAACTTGCACACTAGTTACACCCTAGTTGCACCCTAGTTGCGCCCTAGCTGTGCCCTAGTTGCGCCCTAGTTGCGCCCTGGTTGCGTCCCGGTTGCGCCCTAGTTGGACCCTAGTTGCACCCTAGTTGCGCCCTGGTTGCGCCCCGGTTGCCCCCTAGTTGCGCCCTAGTTGTGCCCAAGTCGCACCCTAGTTGCGCCCTGGTTGCGCCCCGGTTGCCCCCTAGTTGCGCCCTAGTTGTGCCCAAGTCGCACCCTAGTCGCGCCCTCGTCGCGCCCTAGTTGCGCCCTAGTTGCGCCCTAGTTGCACCCTAGTTGCGCCCTAGTTGCGCCCTAGTTGTCCCCTAGATGCGCCCTAGTTGCGTTCTACTTGCGCCCTACTTGCGCCCTAGTTGCGCCTTAGTTGCGCCCTAGTTGCGCCAAACTTGCACACTAGTTGGACCCTAGTTGTACCCTAGTTACGCCCTAGTTGTGCCACTGTTGCACCCTAGTTGTTGCTAGTTGCGCCCTCGTTGCATCCTCGTTGCGCCCTTGTTGCGCCCTCGTTGCACCCTCATTGCGTCCTAGTTGTGCCCTAGTTGCGCCCAAGTTGCACCCTAGTTGCGCCCTAGTTGCGCCCTAGTTGCGCCCTAGTTGCACCCTAGTTGCACCCTAGTTGCAACCTAGTTGCGCCCTAGTTGCACCCTAGTTGCGCTCTAGTTGCGCCTTAGTTGTGCCCTAGTTACGCCCTACTTGCACCCTACTTGCGCCCTACTTGCGCCCTAGTTGCGCCCTAGTTGCGCCCTAGTCGCGTGCTAGTTGCACCCTAGTTGTACCCTAGTTGCGCCCTTCTTGCGCCCTTTTTTCACCCTACTTATGCCCTACTGGCGCCCTTCTTGCACCCTAGTTGCGCCTTAGTTGGGCACTAGCTACGCCCTAGTTGTGCCCTAGATGCACCCTAGTTGCGTCTTACTTGCGCCCTACTTGCGCCCTAGTTGCACCCTAGTTGCGCCCTAGTTGCGCCCTAGTTGCGCCCTAGTTGCACCCTAGTTGCGCCCTAGTTGCGCCTTAGTTGCACCCTAGTTACGCCCTAGTTGCGCCCTCGTTGCGCCCTAGTTGCGCTCTAGTTGCGCCTTAGTTGCACCCTAGTTGCGTCCTAGTTGTGCCCTAGTTGTGCCCTAGTTGCGTCCTAGTTGCACCCTAGTTGCACCCTAGTTGCACCCTAGTTGCGCCCTAGTTGCGCCCTAGTTGCGCCATAGTTGCACCCTAGTTGCGTCCTAGTTGCGCCCTAGTTGCGCCCTAGTTGCACCCTAGTTGCAACCTAGTTGCGCCCTAGTTGCACCCTAGTTGCGCTCTAGTTGCGCCTTAGTTGTGCCCTAGTTACGCCCTACTTGCACCCTACTTGCGCCCTACTTGCGCCCTACTTGCGCCCTACTTGCGCCCTAGTCGCGTGCTAGTTGCACCCTAGTTGTACCCTAGTTGCGCCCTTCTTGCGCCCTTGTTTCACCCTAATTATGCCCTACTGGCGTCCTTCTTGCACCCTAGTTGCGCCTTAGTTGGGCACTAGCTACACCGTAGTTTTGCCCTAGATGCACCCTAGTTGCATCTTACTTGCGCCCTACTTGCGCCCTAGTTGCACCCTAGTTGCGCCCTAGTTGCGCCCTAGTTGCGCCCTAGTTGCACCCTAGTTGCGCCCTAGTTGCGCCTTAGTTGCACCCTAGTTACGCCCTAGTTGTGCTCTAGTTGCGCCCCGGTTGCACCCTGGTTGCGCACTAGCTGCGCCCTAGTTGCGTCCTAGTTGCACCCTAGTTACGCCCTAGTTGCGCCCTAGTTGCGACCTAGTTGCGTCCTAGTTGTGCCCTAGTTGTGCCCTAGTTGCGTCCTAGTTGCACCCTAGTTGCACCCTAGTTGCACCCTAGTTGTGCCCTAGTTGCGTCCTAGTTGCACCCTAGTTGCACCCTAGTTGCACCCTAGTTGCGCCCTAGTTGCGCCCTAGTTGCGCCATAGTTGCACCCTAGTTGCGCCCTAGTTGCGCCCTAGTTGCACCCTAGTTGCGCCCTAGTTGTGCCCTAGTTGCGCCCTAGTTCCGCCCTAGTTGCGTCCAAGTTGCGCCCTAGTTGCGCCCTAGTTGCGCACTAGTTGCACCCTACTTGCGCCCTACTTGCGCCCTACTTGCGCCCTACTTGCGCCTCAGTTGGGCACTGGCTACGCCCTAGTTTTACCCTAGTTGCACCCTAGTTGCGTCCTACTTGTGCCCTAGTTGCCCGCTAGTTGCGTCCTACTTGTGCCCTACTTGCGCGCTAGTTGCCCCTTAGTAGCGCCTTAGTTGCGCCCAACTTGCACACTAGTTGCACCCTAGTTGCACCCTAGTTGCGCCCTAGTTGTGCCCTACTTGCACCCCAGTTGCACCCTAGTTGCACACTACTTGCGCCCTAGTTGCGCCCTAGTTACACCCTAGTTGCGATCTAGTTGCGCCCTACTTGCGCCCTAGTTGCGCCTTAGTTACGCCCTAGTTGCGCCCAACTTGCACACTAGTTGCATCCTAGTTGCGCCCTAGTTGCGCCCTAGTTGTGCCCTAGTTGCACCCTACTTGCGCCCTACTTGCGCCCTACTTGCGCCCTACTTGTACCCTAGTTGCGCCCTACTTGCGCCCTACTTGCGCCCTAGTTGCACCCTAGTTGCGCCCTAGTTGCGCCCTAGTTGCGCCTTAGTTACGCCCTAGTTGCGCCCAACTTGACCCTAGGTTGCATCCTAGTTGCGCCCTAGTTGCGCCCTAGTTGTGCCCTAGTTGCACCCTACTTGCGCCCTACTTGCGCCCTACTTGCGCCCTACTTGTACCCTAGTTGCGCCCTACTTGCGCCCTCCTTGCGGCCTAGGTGCATCCTAGTTGCGTCCTAGTTGCACCCTAGTTGCGCCCTTCTTGCGCCCTTATTGCACCAAACGTATACCCTACTGGCGCCCTACTTGCACCCTAGTTGCGCCTCAGTAGGGCACTAGCTACGCCCTAGTTGTGCCCAAGTTGCACCCTAGTTGCACCCTAGTTGTGCCATACTTGCACCCTAGTTGCGCCCTAGCTGCGCCCTGAGTACACGTCCTAGTTGCGCACAAGTTGCACCCTACTTGCGCCTTACTTGCACCCTACTTGCGCCCTAGTTGCGCCTCAGTTGGACACTAGCTACGCCCTAGTTTTACCCTAGTTGCGCCCTAGTTACGTCCTACTTGTACCATATTTACGCCCTAGTTGCGCCTTAGTTTCACCCTAGTTGCGCCCTAGTTGCGCCCTAGGTGCGCCCTAGTTGCACCCTAGTTGCGGCCTAGTTGTGCCCTAGTTGCGCCCAAGTTGCGCCCTAGTTTCCCCCAGTTGCACCCTTATTGCGCCCTAGTTGCGCCCTAGTTGCACCTTAGTTGCGCCCTAGTTACTTCCTAGTTGCGCCCAAGTCGCGCCCTAGTCGCGCCCTAGTCGCGCTCTAGTCGCGCCATAGTCGCGTCCTAGTTGCGCCCAAGTAACGTCCTAGTTGCACCCTAGTTGCGCCCTAGTTGCGCCCTTGTTGCGCCCTCGTTGCGCCCTCGTTACAACCTGTTGCGCCCTCGTTACACCCTCGTTGCGCCCTCGTTGCGCTCAAGTTGCACCCTAGTTGCACCCTTGTTACGCCCTAGTTGTGCCCCACTTGTGCCGTAGTTACGCCCTAGTTGCGCCCTACTTGCGCCCTACTTGCGTCCTACTTCCGTCCTAGTTGCGCCTCAGTTGGGCACTAGCTACGCCCTATTTGTACCCTAGTTGCGCCCTAGTTGCGTCCTACTTGTGCCCTACTTGCGCCCTAGTTGCGCCTTTGTTGCGCCCTAGTAACATCCTGGTTGCGTCTTAGTTGCACCCTAGATGCGGCCTAGTTGCGCCCTAGTTGCGTCCTAGTTGCACCCTAGTTACGCCATAGTTACGTCCTCGTTTCGCTCTAGTTGCGCCCTAGTTGCGCCCTAGATACGCCCTAGTTGCGCACTAGTCGCGCCCTAGTTGTGCCGTAGTTGCGCCCTAGCTGCACCCTAGTTGCACCTTATTTGCTCCCTTATTGCACCCTACTTGCGCCCTACTGGCACCCTACTTGTGCCCTAGTTGTGCCTTAGTTGAGCACTAGCTCCGCCCTAGCTGTGCCCTAGTTGTGCGCTATTTGCGTCCTACTTTTGCCCTACTTGCGCGCTAGTTGCGCCGTAGTAGCACCTTAGTTGCGCCCAACTTACACACTAGTTGCACCCTAGTTTTGCCCTAGTTGCGCCCTAGTTGTGCCATACTTGCGCTCTAGTTGCACCCTAGTTGCACCCTACTTGTACCCTACTTGCGCCCTAGTTGCGCCCTAGTTGCCCCTTAGTTGCGCCCTAGTTGCGCCCAACTTCCACACTAGTTGCATCCTAGTTGTGCCCTAGTTGCGTCCTAGTTGCGCCCTAGTTGCACCCTGCTTGCGCCCTACTTGCGCCCTACTTGCGCCCTACTTGCGTCCTAGTTGCGCCCTACTTGCACCCTACTTGTACCCTTGGTGCGTCCTAGTAGCGCCCTAGTTGCACCCTAGTTGCGCCCTTCTTCCGCCCTTTTTGCACCAAAATTACACCCTACTGGCGCCCTACTTGCACCCTAGTTGTGCCTCAGTTGGGAACTAGCTACGCCCTAGTTGCCCCCCGTTGTGCCCTAATTGCGCCCTAGTAGCGCCCTACTTACGCCTTAGTTGCACCCTAGTTGCGCCCTAGTTGCGCCCAAGCCGCGCCCTAGTCGCACCCTAGTCGCGCCCTAGTCACGCCCTAGTTGCGCCTTAGTCGCGCCCCAGTTGCACCGTAGTTGCTACCTAGTTACGCCCTAGTTGCGCCCTAGTTGTGCCCTAGTTGCGTCCTAGTTGCGCCCTAGTTGCGCCCTAGTTGCGCCCTAGTTACGCCCTATATGTGCCCTAGTTGTGCCCTAGTTGCACCCTACTTGCGCCCTAGTTGCGTCCTAGTTGCACCGTAGTGGTGCCCTAGTTGTGCCCTAGTTGCGCCCTAGTTGCGTCCTACTTGCGCCCTACTCTCGCCCTAGTTGCGCCTCAGTTGGACACTAGCTACGTCCTAGTTGTACCCTAGTTGTGCCCTAGCTGCGTCCTACTTGTGCCCTACTTGTGCCCTAGTTGCGCCTTAGTTGCGCCTTAGTTGTACCCTAGTTGCGCCCAAGTTGTACCCTAGTTACGCCCTAGTTGCACCCTAGTTGCGCCCTAGTTGCACCCTAGTTGCACCCTAGTTGCGCCCTAGTTGCACCCTAGTTGCGTCCTTGTTGCACCCTTGTTCCGCCCTCGTTGCGTCCTCGTTGCACCCTCGTTGCGCCCTCGTTATGCTCAAGTTGCACCCTAGTTGCGCCCTTGTTACGCCCTAGTTATACCCCACTTGTGCCGTAGTTGCGCCCCACTTGCGCCCTACTTGCGCCCTAGTTTCACCCTAGTTGCACACTTGTTGCGCCCTAGTTGCGCCCTAGTTGCGCCCTAGTTGCGCCCTAGTTGCGCCCTAGTTGCACCCTAGTTGCACACTTGTTGCGCCCTAGTTGCGCCCTAGTTGCGCCCTAGTTGCGCCCTAATTGCGCCCTAGGTGCACCCTAGTTACACCCTAGTTGCGCCCTAGTTGCGCCCTAGTTGCGCTCTAGTTGCGCCCTAGTTGCGCCCTAGTTACGCCCTAGTCGCGCCCTAGTCGCGCCCTAGTCACGCCCTAGTTGCGCCCTAGTTGCGCCCTAGTTGCGTCCTACTTGTACCCTACTTGCGCGCTAGTTGTGCATTAGTTACACCTTAGTTGCGTCCAACTTGCACACTCGTTGTACCCTAGTTGCGCCCTAGTTTTGCCCTACTTGTGTCCTAGTTACACCCTAGTTGCGCCCTGGTTGCACCCCGGTTGCGCCCTAGTTGCGCCCCAGTTGCGTCCTAGTTGCACCTTAGTTGCGACCTAGTTGCGACCTAGTTGCGTCCTAGTTGTGCAAAAGTTGTGTCCTAGTTGCACCCTAGTTGCACCCTAGTCGCAACCTAGTTGTACCCTAGTTGTGCCCTAGTTGCGCCCTAGTTGTGCCCTAGTTGCTTGCTCGTTGCGCCCTCCTTGCACCCTAGTTGTGCCCTCGTTGTGCCCTTGTTGCGCCCTAGTTGCGTCCTAGTTGCGCTCTAGTTACGCCCTAGTTGCGCCCTAGTTGCGCCCTAGTTGCATCCTAGTGGCGCCCTAGTTGAGCCCTAGTTGCGTCCTAGTTGCGCCCTAGTTGTACCCTTGTTGCGCCTAAGTTGTGCCCTAGATGCACCCTACTTGCGCCCTACTTGCGCCCTAGTTTCGACCTACTTGCACCCTAGTTACGTCTTAGTTGCGCCCTAGTTGCGCCCTAGTTGCGCCTCAGTTGGGCACTAGCTACGCCCTAGTTGTACCCTACTTGCGCACTAGTTGCGTCCTACTTGTGTCCTATTTGCACCCTAGTTGCGCCTTAGTTGTACCCTAGTTGCGCCCTAGTTGCACCATAGTTGCGCCCTAGTTGCACCCTAGTTGCGCCCTAGTTGCGCCCTAGTTACGCCTTAGTTGCGCCCTAGTTGCGCCCTAGTTGTGGCCTAGTTGTGCCGTAGTTGCCCCCAGTTGCACCCTAATTGCACCCTAGTTGCGTCCTAGTTGCGCCCTAGTTGCGCCCTAGTTGCGCCTCAGTTGGGCACTAGCTACGCCCTAGTTGTACCCTACTTGCGCACTAGTTGCGTCCTACTTGTGTCCTATTTGCACCCTAGTTGCGCCTTAGTTGTACCCTAGTTGCGCCCTAGTTGCACCATAGTTGCGCCCTAGTTGCACCCTAGTTGCGCCCTAGTTGCACCCTAGTTGCGTCCTAGTTGCGCCCTATTTGCGCCCTAGTTGCGCCCAAGTCGCGCCCTAGTCGCACCCTAGTTGCACCCTAGTTGCACACTAGTTGCACCCTAGTTGTGCCCTAGTTGCGCCCTAGTTGCGGCCTTGTTGTGCCCTAGTTGCAACCTAGATGACCCTAGTTGCGCCCTAGTTTCCCCCAGTTGCGCCCTAATTGCGCCCTAGTTGCGCCCTAGTTGTGTCCTAGTTGCACCCTAGTTGCGCCCAGGTTGCGCCCTAGTCGCACCCTAGTCGCGCCCTAGTTACGCCCTAGTTGAGCACTAGTTGCACCCTAGTTGCGCCCTAGTTGCGCCCTAGTTGCGCCCTAGTTGTGCCCTAGTTGCGTCCTAGTTACGCCCTAGATGCACCCTAGTTGTCCCCTAGTTGCGCCGTAGTTGTCCCCTACTTGTACCCTAGTTGCATCCTAGTTACGCACTAGTTGCACCCTAGTTGCGTCCTAGTTGCGTCCTAGCTGCGCCCTAGTTGCGCCCTACTTGCGCTCCACTGGCGCCTACTTGCACCCTAGTTGCGCCTCAGTTGGGCACTAGCTACGCCCTAGTTGTCCCCTAGTTGCGCCCTTAGTTGTGTCTTACTTACGCCCTAGTTGCGCCTTAGTTGCGCCCTAGTTGGGCCCGACTTGCAGACTAGTTGCACCCTAGTTGCGCCCAAGTTAAGCCCTAGTTGCACCCTAGTTGCACCCTAGTTGCGCCCTAGTTGTGCCCTAGTTGCGCCCTCGTTGCGTCCTCGTTGCGTCCTAGTTGCACCCTAGTTGCGACCTAGTTGCGTCCTAGTTGCGTCCTAGTTACCCCCTGTTGCGCCCTAATTGCACCCTAGTTGCACCCTAGTTACGCCCTAGGTGCGCTCTAGTTGCGTCCTAGTTGTGCCCTAGTTGCACCCTAGTTGCGCCCTAGTTGCGCCCTAGTTGCGCCCTAGTTGCGCCCTAGTTGTGCCCTAGTTGCGCCTATTTGTGCCCTAGTTGCGTCCTTTTTGCGCCTTAGTTGTGCTCTAGTTGCGTCCTACTTGCGCCCTACTTGTGCCCTAGTTGCGCCCTACTTGCACCCTAGTTACGTCTTAGTTGTGTCCTAGTTGCGCCCTAGTTGCGCCCTTCTTGTGCCCTTATTGCACCCTACTTACACCCTATTGGCGCCCTACTTGCGCCCTAGTTGCGCCTCAGTTGGGCACTAGCTACGCCCTAATTGTGCCCTAGTTGCGCCCTAGTTGCGTCTTACTTGCGCCCTACTTGTGCCCTAGTTTCACCCTAGATGCGCCCTACCTACACCCTAGTTGCGCCCTAGTTGCGCCCTAGTTGCGCCCTAGTTGCGCCCTCGTTGCGCCCTGGTTGCTCACAAGTTGCAACCTACTTGCGCCCTACTTGCACCCTACTTGCGTCCTAGTTGCGCCTTAGTTGGGGACTAGCTATGCCCTAGTTGCACCCTATTTGCGCCCTAGTTGCGTCCTACTCGTACCCTATTTGTGCCCTAGTTGCGCCGTAGTTGCGCCCTAGTTGCGCCCAACTTGCACACTAGTTGCACCCTAGTTGCGCCCTAGTTGCGTCCTAGTTGCACCCTAGTTGCGCCCTAGTTGTATCCTAGTTGCACCCTCGTTGCGCCCTCGTTGCGTGCTAGTTGCGCCCTAGTTGCGCCCTAGTTGCACCCTAGTTGCACCCTAGTTGCGCCCTAGTTGCACCCTAGTTGCGCCCTAGTTGTGCCCTAGTTGCGCCCTAGTTGCGCCCTAGTTGCGTCCTAGTTGCGCCCTAGTTGCGCCCTAGTCGCGCCCTAGTTGCGCCCTAGTTGCGCCCTCGTTACGCCCTAGTTGCGCCCTAGTTGCGCCCTAGCTGCGCCCTAGTTGCGCCCTAGTTGCGCCCTCGTTACGCCCTAGTTGCGCCCTAGTTGCGCCCTAGCTGCGCCCTAGTTGCGCCCTAGTTGCGCCCTCGTTACGCCCTAGTTGCGCCCTAGTTGCGCCCTAGCTGCGCCCTAGTTGCGCCCTAGTTGCGCCCTCGTTACGCCCTAGTTGCGCCCTAGTTGCGCCCTAGCTGCGCCCTAGTTGCGCCCTAGTTGCGCCCTCGTTACGCCCTAGTTGCGCCCTAGTTGCGCCCTAGCTGCGCCCTAGTTGCGCCCTAGTTGCGCCCTCGTTACGCCCTAGTTGCGCCCTAGTTGCGCCCTAGCTGCGCCCTAGTTGCGCCCTAGTTGCGCCCTCGTTACGCCCTAGTTGCGCCCTAGTTGCGCCCTAGCTGCGCCCTAGTTGCGCCCTAGTTGCGCCCTCGTTACGCCCTAGTTGCGCCCTAGTTGCGCCCTAGCTGCGCCCTAGTTGCGCCCTAGTTGCGCCCTCGTTACGCCCTAGTTGCGCCCTAGTTGCGCCCTAGCTGCGCCCTAGTTGCGCCCTAGTTGCGCCCTCGTTACGCCCTAGTTGCGCCCTAGTTGCGCCCTAGCTGCGCCCTAGTTGCGCCCTAGTTGCGCCCTCGTTACGCCCTAGTTGCGCCCTAGTTGCGCCCTAGCTGCGCCCTAGTTGCGCCCTAGTTGCGCCCTCGTTACGCCCTAGTTGCGCCCTAGTTGCGCCCTAGCTGCGCCCTAGTTGCGCCCTAGTTGCGCCCTCGTTACGCCCTAGTTGCGCCCTAGTTGCGCCCTAGCTGCGCCCTAGTTGCGCCCTAGTTGCGCCCTCGTTACGCCCTAGTTGCGCCCTAGTTGCGCCCTAGCTGCGCCCTAGTTGCGCCCTAGTTGCGCCCTCGTTACGCCCTAGTTGCGCCCTAGTTGCGCCCTAGCTGCGCCCTAGTTGCGCCCTAGTTGCGCCCTCGTTACGCCCTAGTTGCGCCCTAGTTGCGCCCTAGCTGCGCCCTAGTTGCGCCCTAGTTGCGCCCTCGTTACGCCCTAGTTGCGCCCTAGTTGCGCCCTAGCTGCGCCCTAGTTGCGCCCTAGTTGCGCCCTCGTTACGCCCTAGTTGCGCCCTAGTTGCGCCCTAGCTGCGCCCTAGTTGCGCCCTAGTTGCGCCCTCGTTACGCCCTAGTTGCGCCCTAGTTGCGCCCTAGCTGCGCCCTAGTTGCGCCCTAGTTGCGCCCTCGTTACGCCCTAGTTGCGCCCTAGTTGCGCCCTAGCTGCGCCCTAGTTGCGCCCTAGTTGCGCCCTCGTTACGCCCTAGTTGCGCCCTAGTTGCGCCCTAGCTGCGCCCTAGTTGCGCCCTAGTTGCGCCCTCGTTACGCCCTAGTTGCGCCCTAGTTGCGCCCTAGCTGCGCCCTAGTTGCGCCCTAGTTGCGCCCTCGTTACGCCCTAGTTGCGCCCTAGTTGCGCCCTAGCTGCGCCCTAGTTGCGCCCTAGTTGCGCCCTCGTTACGCCCTAGTTGCGCCCTAGTTGCGCCCTAGCTGCGCCCTAGTTGCGCCCTAGTTGCGCCCTCGTTACGCCCTAGTTGCGCCCTAGTTGCGCCCTAGCTGCGCCCTAGTTGCGCCCTAGTTGCGCCCTCGTTACGCCCTAGTTGCGCCCTAGTTGCGCCCTAGCTGCGCCCTAGTTGCGCCCTAGTTGCGCCCTCGTTACGCCCTAGTTGCGCCCTAGTTGCGCCCTAGCTGCGCCCTAGTTGCGCCCTAGTTGCGCCCTCGTTACGCCCTAGTTGCGCCCTAGTTGCGCCCTAGCTGCGCCCTAGTTGCGCCCTAGTTGCGCCCTCGTTACGCCCTAGTTGCGCCCTAGTTGCGCCCTAGCTGCGCCCTAGTTGCGCCCTAGTTGCGCCCTCGTTACGCCCTAGTTGCGCCCTAGTTGCGCCCTAGCTGCGCCCTAGTTGCGCCCTAGTTGCGCCCTCGTTACGCCCTAGTTGCGCCCTAGTTGCGCCCTAGCTGCGCCCTAGTTGCGCCCTAGTTGCGCCCTCGTTACGCCCTAGTTGCGCCCTAGTTGCGCCCTAGCTGCGCCCTAGTTGCGCCCTAGTTGCGCCCTCGTTACGCCCTAGTTGCGCCCTAGTTGCGCCCTAGCTGCGCCCTAGTTGCGCCCTAGTTGCGCCCTCGTTACGCCCTAGTTGCGCCCTAGTTGCGCCCTAGCTGCGCCCTAGTTGCGCCCTAGTTGCGCCCTCGTTACGCCCTAGTTGCGCCCTAGTTGCGCCCTAGCTGCGCCCTAGTTGCGCCCTAGTTGCGCCCTCGTTACGCCCTAGTTGCGCCCTAGTTGCGCCCTAGCTGCGCCCTAGTTGCGCCCTAGTTGCGCCCTCGTTACGCCCTAGTTGCGCCCTAGTTGCGCCCTAGCTGCGCCCTAGTTGCGCCCTAGTTGCGCCCTCGTTACGCCCTAGTTGCGCCCTAGTTGCGCCCTAGCTGCGCCCTAGTTGCGCCCTAGTTGCGCCCTCGTTACGCCCTAGTTGCGCCCTAGTTGCGCCCTAGCTGCGCCCTAGTTGCGCCCTAGTTGCGCCCTCGTTACGCCCTAGTTGCGCCCTAGTTGCGCCCTAGCTGCGCCCTAGTTGCGCCCTAGTTGCGCCCTCGTTACGCCCTAGTTGCGCCCTAGTTGCGCCCTAGCTGCGCCCTAGTTGCGCCCTAGTTGCGCCCTCGTTACGCCCTAGTTGCGCCCTAGTTGCGCCCTAGCTGCGCCCTAGTTGCGCCCTAGTTGCGCCCTCGTTACGCCCTAGTTGCGCCCTAGTTGCGCCCTAGCTGCGCCCTAGTTGCGCCCTAGTTGCGCCCTCGTTACGCCCTAGTTGCGCCCTAGTTGCGCCCTAGCTGCGCCCTAGTTGCGCCCTAGTTGCGCCCTCGTTACGCCCTAGTTGCGCCCTAGTTGCGCCCTAGCTGCGCCCTAGTTGCGCCCTAGTTGCGCCCTCGTTACGCCCTAGTTGCGCCCTAGTTGCGCCCTAGCTGCGCCCTAGTTGCGCCCTAGTTGCGCCCTCGTTACGCCCTAGTTGCGCCCTAGTTGCGCCCTAGCTGCGCCCTAGTTGCGCCCTAGTTGCGCCCTCGTTACGCCCTAGTTGCGCCCTAGTTGCGCCCTAGCTGCGCCCTAGTTGCGCCCTAGTTGCGCCCTCGTTACGCCCTAGTTGCGCCCTAGTTGCGCCCTAGCTGCGCCCTAGTTGCGCCCTAGTTGCGCCCTCGTTACGCCCTAGTTGCGCCCTAGTTGCGCCCTAGCTGCGCCCTAGTTGCGCCCTAGTTGCGCCCTCGTTACGCCCTAGTTGCGCCCTAGTTGCGCCCTAGCTGCGCCCTAGTTGCGCCCTAGTTGCGCCCTCGTTACGCCCTAGTTGCGCCCTAGTTGCGCCCTAGCTGCGCCCTAGTTGCGCCCTAGTTGCGCCCTCGTTACGCCCTAGTTGCGCCCTAGTTGCGCCCTAGCTGCGCCCTAGTTGCGCCCTAGTTGCGCCCTCGTTACGCCCTAGTTGCGCCCTAGTTGCGCCCTAGCTGCGCCCTAGTTGCGCCCTAGTTGCGCCCTCGTTACGCCCTAGTTGCGCCCTAGTTGCGCCCTAGCTGCGCCCTAGTTGCGCCCTAGTTGCGCCCTCGTTACGCCCTAGTTGCGCCCTAGTTGCGCCCTAGCTGCGCCCTAGTTGCGCCCTAGTTGCGCCCTCGTTACGCCCTAGTTGCGCCCTAGTTGCGCCCTAGCTGCGCCCTAGTTGCGCCCTAGTTGCGCCCTTGTTGCGCCTTAGTTTTGCCCTAGTTGCGCCCTACTTGCGCCCTAGTTGCGCCCTAGTTGCGTCCTGGTTGCGCCCTAGTTGTGCCCTCTTTGCACCCTCGTTGCGCCCTAGTTACGCCCTTGTTGCGCCTTAGTTGCGCCCTAGTTGCGCCCTACTTTCACCCTAGTTGCGTCTTAGTTGCGCCCTAGTTGCGCCGTAGTTGCGCCCTTCTTGCGCCCTTATTGCACCCTACTTACACCCTACTGGCGCCCTACTTGCGCCCTAGTTGCGCCTTAGTTGTACACTAGCTACGCCTTCATTGTGCCCTGGCTGCGCCCTAGTTGCGTCTTACTTTCGCCCTACTTGCGCCCTAGTTGCACCCTAGTTGCGCACTACTTGCACCCTAGTTGCGCCCTAGTTGTGCCCTAGTTGCGCCCTAGTTGCGCCCTGGTTGCGCACAAGTTGCAACCTACTTGCGCCCTACATGCACCCTACTTGCGCCCTAGTTGCGCCTCAGTTGGGCACTAGCTACGCCCTAGTTGTACCCTAGGTGTGCCCAAGTTGCGTCCTACTTGTGCCCTATTTGCGCCCTAGTTGCGCCTTAGTTGCGCCCTAGTTCCGCCCTAGTTGCGCCCTAGTTGCGCCCTAGTTGCGCCCTAGTTGCGCCCTAGTTGCGCCCTAGTTGCGTCCTTGTTGCGCCCTAGTTGCGTCCTGGTTGCGCCCTCGTTGCCCCCAGTTGCGCCCTAATTGCGCCCTAGTTGCGCCCTAATTGACCCTAGTTGCGCCCAAGTCGCGCCCTGGTTGCGCCCTAGTTGCGCACTAGTTGCCCCCAGTTGCACCCTTATTGTGCCCTAGTTGCACCCTCGTTGCGCCCTAGTTGCGCCCAGGTCGCGCCCTAGTTGCGCCCTAGTTGCGCACTAGTTGCACCCTAGTTGCGCCCTAGTTGCGCCATAATTGTGCCTTAGTAGCGCCCTAGTTGCACCCTAGTTGCACCCTAGTTATCCCCAGTTGCGCCCTAATTGCACCCTAGCTGAGCCCTAGTTGCGCCCTAGTTGCGCCCTAGTTCCGCCCAAGTCGCGCCCTAGTCGCGCCCTAGTCGCGCCCTAGTTGCGCCCTAGTTGCGCACTAGTTGCACCCTAGTTGCGCCCTAGTTGCGCCCTAGTTGAACCCTAGTTGTGCCCTAGTTGCGTCCTAGTTGCGCCCTAGTTGCGCCCTAGTTGCCCCCTAGTTGCGCCCTTGTTGCACGCGGGCGTCCTAGTTGCGCCCTAATTGCGCCCTACTTGCACCTTAGTTGCACCCTAGATACGCACTAGTTAAGCCCTAGTTGCATCCTACTTGCGCCCTAGTTGCGCCCTAGTTGCGCCCTACTTTCGCCCTACTGGCGCCTACTTGCACCCTAGTTGCGCCTCAGTTGCGCCCTAGTTGCGCCTTAGTTGCGCCCTAGTTGCACCCAAATTGCACACTAGTTGCACCCTGGTTGCGTCCTAGTTGCGCCCTAGTTGCGCCCTAGTTGCACCCTAGCTGCACCCTAGTTGTACCCTAGTTGCGCCCTCGTTGCGCCCTCATTGCGCCCTAGTTGCGCCCTAGTTGCGTCCTAGTTTCACCCTAGTTGCCCCCAGTTGCGCCCTAATTGCGCCCTAGTTGCGCCCTAGTTGCACCCTAGTTGCGCTCTAGTTGCACCCTAGTTGCGCCCTAGTTGCACCATAGTTGCGCCGTAGTTGCGTCCTAGTTGCGCCCTAGTTTCACCCTAGTTGTGCCTAGTTGCACCCTAGTTGCACCCTTGTTGCGCCTTAGTTGTGCCCTAGTTGCGCCCTACTTGCGCCCTACTTGCGTCCTACTTGTGCCCTACTTGCGCCCTAGTTGCGCCCTACTTGTACCCTAGTTGCGTTTTAGTTGCACCCTAGTTGCGCCTTAGTTGTGCCCTTCTTGCGCCCTTTTTGCACCCTACTTACACCCTACTGGCGCCCTACTTGCGCCCCAGTTGCGCCTCAGTTGGGCACTAGCTACGCCCTAATTGTGCCCTAGTTGCACCCTAGTTGCATCTTACTTGCGCCCTACTTGCACCCTAGTTGCACCCTAGTTGCGCCCTACTTGCACCCTAGTTGCGCCCTAGTTGCGCCCTAGTTGGGCCCTAGTTGCGCCCTAGTTGCGTCCTAGTTACACCCTGGTTGCGCACAAGTTGCAACCTACTTGCGTCCTACTTGCACCCTACTTGCGCCCTAGTTGCACCTCAGTTGGGGACTAGCTACGCCCTAGTTGTACCCTAGTTGCACCCTAATTGCGTCCTACTTGTGCCCTATTTGTGTCCTAGTCGCTCCTTAGTTGCGCCCTAGTTGCGCCCTAGTTGCGCCCTAGTTGCGCCCTAGTTGCGCCCTAGTTGCGCCCTAGTTGCGCCCTAGTTGCGCCCTAGTTTTGCCCTAGTTGCGCCCTAGTTGAACCCTAGTTGCGCCCTCGTTGCGCCCTAGTTGCGCCGTAGTTGCGCCCTAGTTGCGCCCTAGTTGCGCCCTAGTTGCGCCCAAGTTGCGTCCTAGTCGCGCCCTAGTCGCGCCCTAGTTGCGTCCTAGTTGCGCACTAGTTGTACTCTAGTTGCGCCCTAGTTGCGCCCTAGTTGTACCCTAGTTGTGCCCTAGTTGCGTCCTAGTTGCGCCCTAGTTGCGCCCTAGTTGCCCCCTAGTTGCGCCCTTGTTGCGCCCGGGCGCCCTAGTTACGTCATAGTTGCGCCCTACTTCCACCCTAGTTACACCCTAGTTACGTACTAGTGGCACCCTAGTTGCGTCCTAGTTGCGCCCTAGTTGCACCCTAGTTGCGCCCTACTTGCGTCCTTCTGGCACCTACTTGCGCCCTAGTTGCGCCTCAGTTGGGCACTAGCTACGCCCTAGTTGTCCCCTAGTTGCGCCCTAGTTACGTCCTACTTGCGCCCTAGTTGCGCCTTAGTTACGTCCTAGTTGCGCCCAAATTGTACACTAGTTCCACCCTAGTTGCGCCCTAGTTGCGTCCTAGATGCGCCCTAGTTGCAACCTAGTTGCACCCTAGTTAGTTGCACCCTAGTTTAGCCCTCGTTGCGCCCTATTTGCGCCCTAGTTGTACCCTAGATGCGCCCTAGTTGCGCCCTAGTTGCGCCCTAGTTGCGCCATAGTTGTGCCCTAGTTGCACCCTAGTTGCGCCCTAGTTGCGCCCTAGTTGCACCCTAGTTGCGCCCTAGTTGCGCCCTAGTTGCGCCCTAGTTGCGCCATAGTTGTGCCCTAGTTGCACCCTAGTTGCGCCCTAGTTGCGCCCTAGTTGCACCCTAGTTGCGCCCTAGTTTCGCCTAAGTTGTGTCCTAGTTGCACCCTACCTACACCCTACTTGCGCCCTAGTCGAGCCCTAGTTGCGCCCTACTTGCGCCCTAGATGCTTCCTAGCTGCGCCCTAGTTGTGCCCTTCTTGCGCCCTTATTGCACCCTACTTACTCTCTATTGGCGCCCTACTTGCGCCCTAGTTGCGCCTCAGTTGGGCACTAGCTACGCCCTAGTACCCTAGTTGCTCCCTAGTTGCGTCCTACTTGTGCCCTACTTGCACCCTAGTTACGCCTTTGCTGCGCCCTAGTTGCGCCTTAGTTATGCCATAGTTGCGTCCTAGTTGCGCCCTAGTTGCGCCCTAGTTGCGTCCTAGTTGCGCCCTAGTGGCACCCTAGTTGCACCCTAGTTGCGCCCTAGTTGCGCCCTTGTTGTGCCCTTGTTGCGCCCTCGTTGCGCCCTCGTTGCGCCCTAGTTGCACCCTAGTTGCGCCCTAGTTGTGCCCCACGTGCGCCGTAGTTGCACCCTACTTGTGCCCTACTTGCGCCCTATTTGCGCCCTAGTTGCATCATAGTTGCACCCTAGTTGCGCCCTAGTTGCGCCCTAGTTGCGCCCTAGTTACGCCCTAGTTGCGCCCTAGTTGCGCCCTAGTTGCGCCCTAGTTGCGCCCTAG
>SZWC01003822.1:62587-79671 GCA_023375785.1 Penium margaritaceum
CCTATCTTGCTTCGGTGCCAGTCCCCAACCCCGAAAAAAAAAGGATAGGTTACGACAGGCTCCCTGCCGCCATTTGTGACAGATAAAATATTGCCGCTCATGTTCAGCACCTTTTGTCCACCATTTTTCGTCCACCTGCACCACGTCTACTGTGCACCGTCGTCGTATCCACTTTCCAGCGTCTAGCACGTGTGCTGTCTAGCGTCTAGCGCGTCTACTGTCCAGCGTCTAGCGCGTCTATTGTCCAGCGTCTAGCGCGTCTACTGTCCAAGGTCAGCAGTCCAGCCTCTATCGTCCATCATCTACCGTCCATCCTCTTCCGTCCATCCTCTACCGTCGAGCGTCCACCATTTAGCGGTTGACAGATGAAAAGAAAAAAGGGAGGGGATGACAGACCAGGTTTGCCGGCGAACCGTTTGCAGTTCGCAGGGCCTCAGGAACAGAAAAAAAATGGGTTTTGAAGTCCGCTGCAGAAGAAAGCGCGACAGAAAAAATTGCTAAGTATTGGCGGGGGGGATGCGTCCGCCGACCTCGACACCAGGTCGAGGTCGACACGCCGACCCTCGACCCAGCACGCAGGGTCGAGAGTCGAGAGCAACATAGACTTGCGCCCTACATGCGCTCTACTTGCGTCCTATTTAAGCCCTACTTGCTTCCTACTTGCGCTCTAGTTGCGCCCTAATTGCGCCCTATTTGCACCCGATTTGCGCCCTACTTGCGCCATAGTTGCTCCCTACTTGCGCCCTATTTGCGCCCTACTTGCAACCTAGTTGCGCCCTAGTTGTGCCTCAATTGGGCACTAGCTACGCCCTAGTTGCACCCTACTTGCACCCTACTTGCGCCCTACTTGCACCCTAGTTGCACCGGACTTGCGCACTAGTTACGTCCGAGTTGCGCCTGAATTGGGCAGTACCTACGCTCTAGTTGCACCCTAGTTGCATCCTTGTTGTGCCCCAGTTGCGCCCAAGTTGCGCCCTACTTGCGCCCCAGTTGCGCCCTACTTGCGCCCTACTTGCGCCCTACTTGCACCCTAGTTTCGTCTTAGTTGCACCCTAGTTGCACCCTGGTTGCGTTCTTCTTGCGCCCTTATTGCACCCTACTTACACCCTACTGGCGCCCTACTTGCGCCCTAGTTGCGCCTCAATTAGGCACTAGCTACGCCCTAATTGTGCCCTAGGTGCACCCTAGTTGCGTCTTACTTGCGCCCTACTTGCGCCCTAGTTGCACCTTAGTTGCGCACTACTTGCACCCTAGTTGCGCCCTAGTTGAGCCATAGTTGCGCCCTGGTTGCGTACAAGTTGCAACCTACTTGCGCCCTACATGCACCCTACTTGCGCCCTAGTTGCGCCTCAGTTGGGCACTAGCTACGCCCTAGTTGTACCCTAGTTGCGCCCACGTTGCGTCCTACTTGTGCCCTATTTACGCCCTAGTTGCGCCTTAGTTGCGCCCTAGTTGCGCCCTAGTTGCGCCCTAGTTGCACCTTAGTTGCACCCTAGTTTCGCCCTAGTTGCGCCCTAGTTGCATCTTAGTTGTGCCCTAGTTGTGTCCTGGTGTCGCCCTAGTTGCCCCCAGTTGCGCCCTAGTTGCCCCCTAGTTGCGCCCTAGTTGTGCCCTAGTTGCGCCCAAGTTGCGCCCTAGTTGTGCCCTAGTTGCATGCTAGTTGCCCCCAATTGTGCCCTAATTGCGCCCTAGTTGCACCCTAGTTGCGCCCTAGTTGTACCCAAGTCGCGCCCTAGTTGCGCCCTAGTTGCGCACTAGTTGCACCCTAGTTGCGCCCTAGTTGCGCCCTAGTTGTGCCCTAGTAGCGCCCTAGTTGCGCCCTAGTTGCGCCCTAGTTGTTTCCAGTTGCGCCCTAATTGCACCCTAGTTGTGCCCTAGTTGCACCCTAGTTGCGCCCTAATTGCGCCCAAGTCGCGCCCTAGTCGCGCCCTAGTCGTGCCCTAGTTGTGCCCTAGTTGCGCCCTAGTCGCGCCCTAGTCGCGCCCTAGTCGCGCCCTAGTCGCGCCCTAGTCGCGCCCTAGTCGCGCCCTAGTCGCGCCCTAGTCGCGCCCTAGTCGCGCCCTAGTCGCGCCCTAGTCGCGCCCTAGTCGCGCCCTAGTCGCGCCCTAGTCGCGCCCTAGTCGCGCCCTAGTCGCGCCCTAGTCGCGCCCTAGTCGCGCCCTAGTCGCGCCCTAGTCGCGCCCTAGTCGCGCCCTAGTCGCGCCCTAGTCGCGCCCTAGTCGCGCCCTAGTCGCGCCCTAGTCGCGCCCTAGTCGCGCCCTAGTCGCGCCCTAGTCGCGCCCTAGTCGCGCCCTAGTCGCGCCCTAGTCGCGCCCTAGTCGCGCCCTAGTCGCGCCCTAGTCGCGCCCTAGTCGCGCCCTAGTTGCGCCCTAGTTGCGCCCTACTTGCGCCCTACTTGTGCCCTACTTGCGCCCTAGTTGCGCCCTACTTGTACCCTAGTTGCGTCTTAGTTGCACCCTAGTTGCGCCCTAGTTGCACCCTTCTTGCGCCCTTATTGCACCCTACTTACAACCTACTGGCGCCCTACTTGCGCCCTAGTTGCGCCTCAGTTGGACACTAGCTATGCCCTAATTGTGCCCTAGTTGCACCCTAGTTGCGTCTTACTTGCGCCCTACTTGCACCCTAGTTGTACCCTAGTTGCGCCCTACTTGCACCCTAGTTGCGCCATAGTTGCGCCCTAGTTGCGCCCTAGTTGTGTCCTAGTTACACCTTGGTTACGCACAAGTTTCAACCTACTTGCGTCCTACTTGCACCCTACTTGCGCCCGAGTTGCACCTCAGTTGGGGACTAGCTACGCCCTAGTTGTACCTTAGTTGCACCCTAGTTGCGTCCTACTTGTGCCCTATTTGTGCCCTAGTCGCTACTTAGTTGTGCCCTAGTTGCGCCCTAGTTGCGCCATAGTTGCGCCCTAGTTGCGCCCTAGTTGCGTCCTAGTTGCGCCCTAGTTGCGCCCTAGTTGCGCCCTAGTTGCGCCTTAGTTGCGCCCTAGTTGCGCCCTAGTTGCGCCCTAGTTGCGCCCAAGTCGCGTCCTAGTCGCGCCCTAGTCGCGCCCTAGTTGCGCCCTAGTTGCGCACTAGTTCCACTCTAGGTGCGCCTTAGTTGCGCCCTAGTTGTACCCTAGTTGTGCCCTAGTTGCATCCTAGTTGCGCCCTAGTTGCGCCCTAGTTGCCCCCTAGTTGCGCCCTTGTTGCGCCCGGGCGCCCTAGTTACGCCCTAGTTGCGCCCTACTTCCACCCTAGTTACACCCTAGTTACGTACTAGTGGCACCCTAGTTGCGTCCTAGTTGCGCCCTAGTTGCGCCCTAGTTGCGCCCTACTTGCGTCCTTCTGGCACCTACTTGCGCCGTAGTTGCGCCTCAGTTGGGCACTAGCTACGCCCTAGTTTTCCCCTAGTTGCGCCCTAGTTGCGTCCTACTTGCGCCCTAGTTGCGCCTTAGTTACGTCCTAGTTGCGCCCAACTTGTACACTAGTTGTACCCTAGTTGCGCCCTAGTTGCGTCCTAGATACGCCCTAGTTGCAACCTAGTTGCACCCTAGTTAGTTGCACCCTAGTTGCGCCCTCGTTGCGCCCTCCTTGCGCCCTAGTTGTACCCTAGATGCACCCTAGTTGCGCCCTAGTTGCACCCTTGTTGCGCCATAGTTGCGCCCTAGTTGCACCCTAGTTGCGCCCTAGTTGCGCCCTAGTTGCACCCTAGTTGCGCCCTAGTTGCCCCTAAGTTGTGCCCTAGTTGCACCTTACCTACGCCCTACTTGCGCCCTAGTCGCGCCCTAGTTGCGCCCTAGTTGTGCCCTTCTTGCGCCCTTATTGCACCCTACTTACTCCCTATTGGCGCCCTACTTGCGCCCTAGTTGCGCCTCAGTTGGGCACTAGCTACGCCCTAGTTGTACCCTAGTTGCGCCCTAGTTGCGTCCTACTTGTGCCCTACTTGCACCCTAGTTACGCCTTTGCTGCGCCCTAGTTGGGCCTTAGTTATGCCATAGTTGCGCCCTAGTTGCGCCCTAGTTGTGCCCTAGTTGCGTCCTAGTTGCGCCCTAGTGGCACCCTAGTTGCACCCTAGTTGCGCCCTAGTTGCGCCCTTGTTGTCCCCTTGTTGCGCCCTCGTTGCGCCCTCGTTGCGCCCTAGTTGCACCCTAGTTGCGCCCTAGTTGTGCCCCACGTGCACCGTAGTTGCACCCTACTTGTGCCCTACTTGCGCCCCACTTGCTCCCTAGTTGCACCCTAGTTGCACCCTAGTTGCGCCCTAGTTGCGCCCTAGTTACGCCCTAGTTGCGCCCTAGTTGCGCCCTAGTTGCGCCCTAGTTGCGCCCTAGTTGCACCCTAGTCGCGCCCTAGTTGCGTTGTAGTTGTGCCCTAGTTGCGCCCTAATTGCACCCTTCTTGTGCCCTTATTGCACGATACTTGTGCCCTACTGGCACCTTATTTGTACCCTAGTTGTGCCTTAGTTGGGCACTAGCTACGCCCTAGTTGTGCCCTAGTTGCGCCCTAGTTGCGTCCTACTTGAGCCCTACTTGCATGCTAGTTGCGCCTTAGTTGCGCCATAGTTGCGCCGAACTTGCGCACTAGTTGCACCCTAGTTGCGCCCTAGTTGAGCCCTAGTTGTGCCCTAGTTGCGCTCTAGTTGCGCCCTGGTTGCACCGTACTTGCGCCCTAGTTGCGCCCTAATTGCGCTCTAGTTGCGCTCTAGTTGCACCCTACTTGTGCCCAAGTTGCGCCTAAGTTACGCCCTAGTTGCGCCCAACTTGCAAACTAGTTGCACCCTAGTTGCACCCTGGTTTCGCCCTAGTTGCACCCTAGTTGCGCCCTAGTTGCACCCTAGTTGCGCCCTTGTTGCGCCCTTGTTGCACCCTCATTGCGAACTAATTGCGCCCTAGTTTTGCCCTAGTTGTGCCCTAGTTGCGCCCTAGTTGCGCCCTAGTTACGCCCTAGTTGTGCCTAGTTGCGCCCTAGCTGCGCCCTAGTTTCGCCCTAGTTGCGTCCTAGTTGCGCCCTAGTTGCACCCTAGTTGCGCCCTAGTTCCGCCCTAGTTGCGCCCTAGTTGCGCCCTAGTTGCGCCCTAGTTGCGTCCTAGTTGCAGCCTACTTGCGCCCTAGTGGTGCCCTAGTTGCGCCATAGTTGTGCCCTAGTTGTGCCCTACTTGCGCCCTACTTGCGCCCTACATGCGCCCTAGTTGCGCCCTACTTGCACCCTAGTTGCGTCCTAGTTGCGCCCTAGTTGCGCCCTAGTTGCGCCCTAGTTGCGCCCTATTTACGCCCTCATTGCACCCTACATACGCCCTACTGGCGCCCTACTTGCGTCCTCGTTGCGCCTCAGTTGGGCTCTAGCTACGCCCTAGTTGTGCCCTAGTTGCGCCCTAGTTGCGTCTTACTTGCACCCTACTTGTGCCCTAGTTGCACCCTAGTTGCGCCCTACTTGCACCCTAGTTGCACCCAAGTTGCGCCCTAGTTGCGCCCGAGTTCCGCCCCAATTGCGCCCTAGTTGCGCACTAGTTACACCCTACTTGCGCCCTACTTGCACCCTACTTGCGCCCTAGTTGCGCCTCAGTTGGGCACTAGCTACGCCCTAGTTGTACCCTAGTTGCGCCCTAGTTGTGTCCTACTTGTGCCCTACTTGCGCCCTAGTTGCACCCTAGTTGCGCCCTAGTTGTGTCCTACTTGTGCCCTACTTGCGCCCTAGTTGCGCCCTAGTTGACCCGAAACTTGGCATTCATGTCACGTTTCATGTTCCTGATTCAAATCCACCCACAGATTTCATCTCCATTCAATCCTCAGGTAACTTATAGCATCACAGTCCTTAATCTGTTGACTGCACTTTTTCCCAGGTCCATAGCCTATCTTGCTTCGGTGCGAGTCCCCAACCCCGAAGAAAAAAAAAGGATAGGTCACGACAGGCTCCCTGCCGCCACATGTGACAGATAAAATATTGCCGCTCATGTTCAGCACCTTTTGTCCACCATTTTTCGTCCACCGGCACCGCGTCTACTGTGCACCGTCGTCGTATCCACTGTCCAGCGTCTAGCACGTGTGCTGTCTAGCGTCTAGCGCGTCTACTGTCCAGCGTCTAGCGCGTCTATTGTCCAGCGTCTAGCGCGTCTACTGTCCAAGGTCAGCAGTCTAGCCTCTATCGTCCATCATCTACCGTCCATCCTCTTCCGTCCATCCTCTACCGTCGAGCGTCCACCATTTAGCGGTTGACAGAAGAAAAGAAAAAAGGGAGGGGATGACAGACCAGGTTTGCCGGCGAACCGTTTGCAGTTTGCAGGGCCTCAGGAACAGCAAACAAATGGGTTTTGAAGTCAGGTGCAGAAGAAAACGCGACAGAAAAATTTGCTAAGTATTGGCGGGGGGGGATGCGTCGGCCGACCTCGACACCAGGTCGAGGTCGACACGCCGACCCTCGACCCAGCACGCAGGGTCGAGAGTCGAGAGCAACATAGACTTGCGCCCTACATGCGCTCTACTTGCGTCCTATTTGCACCCTACTTGCTTCCTACTTGCGCTCTAGTTGCGCCCTAATTGCGCCCTAGTTGCACCGGATTTGCGCCCTACTTGCGCCATAGTTGCGCCCTACTTGCGCCCTATTTGCGCCCTACTTGCACCCTAGTTGCGCCCTAGTTGTGCCTCAATTGGGCACTAGCTACGCCCTAGTTGCACCCTACTTGCACCCTACTTGCGCCCTACTTGCACCCTAGTTGCACTGGACTTGCGCACTAGTTACGTCCGAGTTGCGCCTGAATTGGGCAGTACCTACGCTCTAGTTGCACCCTAGTTGCATCCTTGTTGTGCCCCAGTTGCGCCCAAGTTGCGCACTACTTGCGCCCCAGTTGCGCCCTACTTGCGCCCTACTTGCACCCTAGTTGCGTCTTAGTTGCACCCTAGTTGCACCCTGGTTGCGTTCTTCTTGCGCCCTTATTGCACCCTACTTACACCCTACTGGCGCCCTACTTGCGCCCTAGTTGCGCCTCAGTTGGGCACTAGCTACGCCCTAATTGTGCCCTAGGTGCACCCTAGTTGAGTCTTACTTGCGCCCTACTTGCGCCCTAGTTGCACCCTAGTTGCGCACTACTTGCACCCTAGTTGCGCCCTAGTTGCGCCCTAGTTGCACCCTGGTTGCGTACAAGTTGCAACCTACTTGCGCCCTACATGCACCCTACTTGCGCCCTAGTTGCGCCTCAGTTGGGCACTAGCTACGCCCTAGTTGTACCCTAGTTGCGCCCAAGTTGCGTCCTACTTGTGCCCTATTTGCGCCCTAGTTGCGCCTTAGTTGCGCCCTAGTTGCGCCCTAGTTGCGCCCTAGTTGCACCCTAGTTCCACCCTAGTTTCGCCTTAGTTGTGCCCTAGTTGCGTCTTAGTTGTGCCCTAGTTGTGTCCTTGTGTCGCCCTAGTTGCCCCCAGTTGCGCCCTAGTTGCCCCCTAGTTGCGCCCTAGTTGTGCCCTAGTTGCGCCCAAGTCGCGCCCTAGTTGTGCCCTAGTTGCACACTAGTTGCCCCCAATTGTGCCCTAATTGCGCCCTAGTTGCACCCTAGTTGCGCCCTAGTTGCGCCCAAGTCGCGCCCTAGTTGCGCCCTAGTTGCACACTAGTTGCCCCCAATTGTGCCCTAATTGCGCCCTAGTTGCACCCTAGTTGCGCCCTAGTTGCGCCCTAGTCGCGCCCTAGTTGCGCCCTAGTTGCGCCCTAGTCGCGCCCTAGTTGCGCCCTAGTTGCGCCCTAGTCGCGCCCTAGTTGCGCCCTAGTTGCGCCCTAGTCGCGCCCTAGTTGCGCCCTAGTTGCGCCCTAGTCGCGCCCTAGTTGCGCCCTAGTTGCGCCCTAGTCGCGCCCTAGTTGCGCCCTAGTTGCGCCCTAGTCGCGCCCTAGTTGCGCCCTAGTTGCGCCCTAGTCGCGCCCTAGTTGCGCCCTAGTTGCGCCCTAGTCGCGCCCTAGTTGCGCCCTAGTTGCGCCCTAGTCGCGCCCTAGTTGCGCCCTAGTTGCGCCCTAGTCGCGCCCTAGTTGCGCCCTAGTTGCGCCCTAGTCGCGCCCTAGTTGCGCCCTAGTTGCGCCCTAGTCGCGCCCTAGTTGCGCCCTAGTTGCGCCCTAGTCGCGCCCTAGTTGCGCCCTAGTTGCGCCCTAGTCGCGCCCTAGTTGCGCCCTAGTTGCGCCCTAGTCGCGCCCTAGTTGCGCCCTAGTTGCGCCCTAGTCGCGCCCTAGTTGCGCCCTAGTTGCGCCCTAGTCGCGCCCTAGTTGCGCCCTAGTTGCGCCCTAGTCGCGCCCTAGTTGCGCCCTAGTTGCGCCCTAGTCGCGCCCTAGTTGCGCCCTAGTTGCGCCCTAGTCGCGCCCTAGTTGCGCCCTAGTTGCGCCCTAGTCGCGCCCTAGTTGCGCCCTAGTTGCGCCCTAGTCGCGCCCTAGTTGCGCCCTAGTTGCGCCCTAGTCGCGCCCTAGTTGCGCCCTAGTTGCGCCCTAGTCGCGCCCTAGTTGCGCCCTAGTTGCGCCCTAGTCGCGCCCTAGTTGCGCCCTAGTTGCGCCCTAGTCGCGCCCTAGTTGCGCCCTAGTTGCGCCCTAGTCGCGCCCTAGTTGCGCCCTAGTTGCGCCCTAGTCGCGCCCTAGTTGCGCCCTAGTTGTGCCCTAGTTGCACCCTAGTTGCACCCTAGTTTTGCTCTAGTTGCACCCTAGTTGTGCCCTAGTTGCACCCTAGTTGCACCCTAGTTGCGCCCTAGTTGCGCTCTAGTTGCATCCTAGTTGCACCCTAGTTGCCCCCAGTTGCACCCTAGTTGCACCCTAGTTGCACCCTAGTTGCACCCTAGTTGCACCCTAGTTGCACCCTAGGATCGGGACTGGGATCGGGACTGGGATCGGGACTGGGATCGGGTCTGGGATCAGGACTGGGATCGGGACTGTCAGAATGTGTCTCTGTCGAGGCAGGACACCTGCGGGTTCACTTCCACAAGTCGTTGGGTTCTTCTCTCTCGGAAAATACCGAGTACTCTCAATAAACGGTTCAGGCCTCGGCATGAACCATCTCGGTCCCATCACACACAACCCGTTGACTATGAGAACCGACCAACGGCACGATACCGAGTAATCCTCTAGTAAGCGGCTCGACCGCAAGCACGTCCAGCTAGTGCACAAGAAGCCGTTGCTTTGCTAGTTTGTCCTGTTCTGTCGCTTTTATACCGAGGATGTTCATCCCCTCGAATTAACCAGAACAGTTCTGCTCATCTTGTTCCCCCTTGGTTCCGCGGCTTCGCCGCCGTGTCTTCGCTCTGCTCGTCCCTCGCATTTCCTGTCATTGCCACCTCTCAACGCTTCGCTCCGTCACTCTCGCTCCTTCGCTCAGCTCTCATATTCCACCAAGCAGTCACTCTTCTCAGCACTCTCTCTCACATCAACCTGTCTACCTCCGCTTTCTCGCTTCTCAGCCTTTATCAGCTCCAGCGACTAACTCCCCGGACCGCTCTCGCTTACGTCACTCCGCTGACGTACATCTGCATGTTCCGCTACTTCTGCCTGCTTCTGGTGCTGCTGCTCTCGTGATTGTATTCTCCTGACATGGTATCAGAGCTTTAGGCAACATCACCTGGAGTCTCGTGACCGCGTCATCACTCTGCCGTCATCCTTGCTTCATTACTGCAACCCGCATTCTCCTGCCACCGCCGCCATCACCTCGCGCCTCGCCGCTTTGTTTGCAGCTGACATCAGGAACTCTGCCCGTTGAGTTCTCCACGCTGAAGAAACGCCTCGTCGTCCCAAAAAAAGCCCTGCGTCCATTTCCGCGCCCGTGGCCAACAACCCGTGACGTGTCGCCCACATCAGCCGCAAAGCAACTCTCAAGCCGCCGTCTGCCGTCAACTACCGAGAAGCTTCCTGCCGTCTGCCGCCTGCTGCCCCTCAGTACATCTGCCTTTGCCAGCATCTTCTCTTCCTCCACCTTGTCTCATCAGCTCCATCTACTACTCCTCACCGCTAACCTCATCTTGCCTGCATTTGTCGTCTCGAGCCGCCTTCTCGCATCACCTCCTTGCCTCGTCAGCAGCTGCAGCCAAAGTTGCTGCTGCCAGGATATCGGACACCACCAGTCTTCCTGCTTCCATTTCCGAGCCAACTGGGGAACAAGCCGTCACTCTCCTGGCATCAGCAGTCTAGTGTCCCTGCCCCCTGCCTGACTTCCTCTTCCACAGCCATTCCTTTCAGCTGACAAGATATCGGACACCACCAGTCTTCCTGCTCCCACTTCCGAGCCAACTGGGGAACAAGCCGTCACTCTCCTGAACGCGACAAGAAGTGGTTGTGTCGCCTTCACCTGCCGCGCCGCATCTCATCCTCTCCCCCTCCGCTCGCGTCGCTCACTGTCTCTCGTCTCCTCCATCATCATCAGCCTCTGGCCTTTATCTTCATCTGCCTCCATCATCCCTCCTCCTCCTCGCTTCAGTCTCCTCAGCTTCATCAGCCACCTGTTCCTGCCTCATCTTTGCCCCCCCTCCGTCATCATCATCATCCGCACCGCCTCCGCATCGCCTCCACCTCATCATCAGCATCCTCCGCGCCGCCCTCTCATCCATCATCCGCATCAGCATCATCTCCTCGCGCACGTGGTTCCGTCCCTGCGCCCACACATCAATCAATCGCTTCCTCCGCTTCCACAAATCGCCTTCAGCTCGGCACAAGGATCCGCCCGGTTGCATCGCCTTTTTCCGCGACGACCTGCGCCCATGCCAAAACTTCCTCAGCGCACGCGGTTCGCCCCTGCGCCCACTCCATCATCATCAGATTCCGCTTCAGCAATCATCATCAGCATTTGTGAACGGCACTAGGATGTGCACGAGGTAGCTACCCGCTTCGCAGCAGCCTGCACCCACACCGGCAGCAGATTTCTCGCGGCGCGTTGGCACCTGCCTTCCCCTTGCCGCATCCTACTCCCCTATTGCAAATCGCGCACGTGGTTTCACCCCTGCGCCCACTCCATCATCCATCGTTTCTCCGCCATCATCCGCTTCCTCTTTGCTCGGCACAACGATCCACCCGGTCGCATCGCCCATTCCGCGACGACCTGCGCCCACGCCAAAAATATCCGTCGCGCACGTGGTTTCGCCCCTGCACCCACTCCATTCATCATCGCTCTTCAGCCACCAGATTTCACTCATCATCCTCTTCCGCTATCATCAGCACCGTTCCTCGTCTACACTGCATGGACAAGCTCTCCGCTGGATGGGCTGCACTCCCTGTCCTTGCTGCCAATGCCAACAATATTCTCAGCTGGTCAGACAGCATCATCTCCAGCGCACGCAACATCCACATCAACGAGTATGAGGTGGCTGGAATGCTCCTTGGCAAATACGACCACCTGTACAGCAGCCTGCATCCGCCCAAGGACTACCATACCACCTTTGCTGCAATCTGGAATGTATTTGTCAGAAGAATGCAGATACGAGAACAGCAGTAGCAGAAGCAAGCAGAAGCATCAGGACATGCAGATGTACGTCAGTAGAGTGACGTGAGCGAGAGCGATTCGAGGAGTTAGTCGCGGAAGTTGATGAGGGCTGAGATGCGAGGTAGCGCAGGTAGACAGGTTGATGTGAGAGAGAGTGCTGGCGAGGGGAATGATGGTTGGCAGAGTATGAGAGCTGAGCGAAGGAGCGAGAGTGACGGAGCAAAGCGTTGAGAGTTGGCGAAGACAGAAAGTGCGAGGGATGGGCAGAGCGAAGACACGGCGGCGAAGCCGCGGAACCAATGGGGGAACAGGATGAGCAGAACTGTTCTGGTTAACTCGAGGGAATGAACATCCTCGGTATTAAAGGTCAGAACAGGACAAAGAGTACTACCTAACGGCTTCTTTCCGCTAGCCGGACGCGAGTGACAGATGTCACTTTATTAGGGGATAACTTGACAGTGGGGCCCGAACGGTCGGGCGACCAGAGGCCCGTTGGTCAAGGTGGTTTGGTGGCGGGACCTGAACCGTTATTGAGAAGGGATTTCCTCGGACTGTACTTCTGCACTGAGTCTGTTTCTTAAGGATATTCCGACATCCCCCTTGAAACCGCCTCAGTGCATGTTGTATGTCTTGAGTTAGAGGTAGTTGCACCATTTCTGCTTTTAGTGAGATGAAGATGTAGGTGGACTGGGTAGGAGGTGGAGGGGAGGCATGTCTGGGATCTCAGGGAGGTCTTCCACGGTGATCCTTTCTGGTTGACTTGTTCTCCATCGATGTCCTCGTCGAAGTCTGCATTCACGGCTTATGCTGCTCATGAGACTGGAGATGTCACTTGAGCACGGATCATACGCCTGAAGAATAGAGTGGAATGGACGGTCGGTGGTGAGGTACAAGATGACCAGAGCTTGATATTCGGCAAGGAAGTAGTTGCTCCAGTATTGCCGAATGTTGAGAGTGGAGAAGTCAACGTGGAAGTAATCTCGTTGTTTGCTGAAGATGTCCCAGAGTTCAAGGGTGCCGAAGCTCACATCTGCGTGTAGTTCGAGTGCAGCAAGCCACTCATCATAGTTGGCTTCGACTGCATCGTTGAAGTGGAGAATGGGAATTCTGTGAGCAAGTTCGCCAGTTCCTTGATTGATGGGTTTTCCATGCCTCCAATTACTCCGTCGGCGAGAGGTTGATCCTTCCCTGGCCGCCATTTGTGACGAAATGACGCAGGGAGGGATTGAGACCATTTGAAGATGGTGGTGACGAGGTAGAGGAGGAAGGATGCTGGAGATTGTTGTGATGTGCAGGTCCTTGTGCGTTCACAGGTGATGATGAGTGCCGAGCTGAAAGTGATGCGAGGCAGAGGAAGCGTTGAATTGGTAAGTGGACGCAGGGGCGAGCCGCGTGCGCTGATGGAAGTTTCGTCTTGGACGCAGATTGCCGCGACTCGAGCGATGCAACCAGGCGGATCCTTGTGCCGGACTGAGAGCGATGCGAAGCAAAGGAGGCGATTGATTGATAAGTGGGCACAGGGGCGAGCCGCGTGCGCTGCGAAGTTATGGCGTGGGCGCAGGTCGTCGCGAAAAAGGCGATGTGACCGGGAGGATCCTTGTGCCGGGCTGAAGTTGATGCTGAAACGGAAGAAATGATTGATGGATGAGTGGGCGCAGGGGTGAAACCACGTGCGCTGCTGGAAGGTTTGGCGTGGGCGCAGGTCGTTGCGGAAAAGGCGATGCGACCGGGCAGATCCTTGTGCCGAGCTGAGAGTGATTTGCGAAAGCGGAGGAAGCGATTGATTGATGAGTGGGCGCAGGGGCGGAACCACGTGCGCTAAAAAGCGATGCTGATGATGCTGATGCTGATGAAGGATGGAAGGGCGATGCGGAGGATGCTGATGATGACAAGAAGACAAGTGCGGAGGCGGCGCGGATGATGCTGATGTCGGAGGACGGAGGTGAGGCAGGAACGGGCGGCTGATGAAGCGGCGGAAACTGGAGCGAGGAGGAGGGATGATGGAGACGAATGAAGACGAAGGCCGAAGGCTGGAGGGGACGAGAGACAGAGAGCGACGCGAGCGGAGGGAGCGGAGTTGAGACGCGGCGCGGCAGGTGGAGGCAGAACGTCACAGCTACTCCTTCTGCGTTCAGGAGAGTGACGGCTTGTTCCCCAGTTGGCTCGGAAGTGGGAGCAGGAAGACTGGTGGTGTCCAATATCCTGACAGCTGGAAGGAGTCGGTTGCGATAGAGGGAGTCAGACAGCGGGCAAGGACACTAGACTGCTGTTGCCAGGAGAGTGACAGCTTGTTCCCCAGTTGGCTCGAAAATGGGAGCAAGAAGACTGGTGGTGTCCGATATCCTGACAGCGGCAGTTTTGGCGGCAGCTTCTGACGAGACGAGGAGGCGAAGCGAGAAGGCGACTCGGGATGATGGACGCAGGCGGACAGAGGATGACAGCGAGGAAGGGGCAGATGAGGCTGATGACGCAGAATGATCGGGAGGAGATACCAGCGGAGCAGGAGTGATGAGGGGCAGCGGTCGGCAGACAGCAGGAAGCTTCTTGGTAGTTGACGGCAGGCGGCGGCTCGAGAGTTGCTTGCGGCTGATGTGGGCGACTCGTAAGGGTGCACACCAAATCCTGGATTCCCAAATCGGATTCGCAAATCCGGATCCGAGATCCGGATTCGTGAATCCGAATCCGTGAAAATGGATTCGTCAAAGATTCGCAAATCTGTTATGCAAGTCTTTGAGGAATGGACGAGGGGAGGGAGTGGGGATGAGGGGAGGGTGGCGACTTAGAATAAACAGCAAGGAGTCCAGGCCAACTCCTCGCATGAGATAACCCTTCTTGGTAGGGTTATCGCATGCATGTCTATTGGCCTGTTGTGGACGGCGAGCCACGTCAGACTCATCACTGACAGACAGGCTTGGTGCGTGTCTGAACAGGCTCGCAAACCACTAGTTGCCTTGGTGGGCAATCTATGGCTGCCGATCCACATCAGGCTTGTACCCAAGCCTGTGGTTTGTCAGCAGTTGGAAAGCCAAGTTTGAACTGCTGAGATCCTGCTGTCGACACATTGACGAGGACGAGCTCTCACCATCGCATACATTGTTATGTGTGTGCGGCGACAAGGGTTGATCCGGACCACTGTCTTTTTTTTCATATCTAAGAGCCTGCTGCACAGACCCGTGAAAGGATTCGCAAATCCGTGAGGATTCGCAAATCCGGACCCGGATTCGCGAATCCGGGTCCAGGGTTGGATTCGGATCCGCGGATCCGGGTCCGTCCTGAGATTCGGGAATCCGGCCCGGTGTGCACCCTTAGCGACTCGTCACCGGTTGTTAGCCACGGGCGCGGAAATGGGTGCAGGGCCTCCTCAGGATGACAAGGCGTTTCTTCAGCGTGGAGAACTCGTCAGGCAGAGCTCCTGATGTCAGCTGCGGACAAAGCGGCGAGGCGCAAGATGGCGGTAGCAGCGGCAGGAGAATGTGAGTCGAGGCAATGAGGCAAGGATGATGGCAGAGCGATGACGCGGTCACGGGACTCCAGGTGATGTTGCCTGAAGCTCTAATACCATGTCAAAAGAATGCAGATACGAGAACAGCAGTAGCAGAAGCAAGCAGAAGCATCAGGACATGCAGATGTACGTCAGCAAAGTGACGTGAGCGAGAGCGGTTCGAGGAGTTAGTCGCGGAAGTTGATGAGGGCTGAGATGCGAGGTAGTGCAGGTAGAAAGGTTGATGTGAGAGAGAGTGCTGGCGAGGGGAATGATGGTTGGCGGAGTATGAGAGCTGAGCGAAGGAGCAAGAGTGACAGAGCGAAGCGTTGAGAGTTGGCGAAGACAGAAAGTGCGAGGGACAGGCAGAGCGAAGACACGACGGCGAAGCCGCGGAACCAAAGGGGGAACAGGATGAGCAGAACTGTTCTGGTTAACTCAAGGGAATGAACATCCTCTGTATTAAAGGTCAGAACAGGACAAAGAGTACTACCTAACGGCTTCTTTTCGCTAACCGGACGCGAGTGACAGATGTCACTTTATAAGGGGATAACTTGACAGTGGGGCCCGAACGGTCGGGTGACCAGAGGCCCGTTGGTCAAGGTGGTTCGGTGGCGGGACCTGAACCGTTATTGAGAAGGGATTTCCTCGGACTGTACTTCTGCACTGAGTCTGTTTCTTAAGGATATTCCGATAGTATTAAGAACGCGTCTTACTCCTATCTACCACCTCATGGAGCAGCCAAAGGACATAGCCGCCCAGCGATGGTACTCCCTGCTGGAGTGTGCATGGACCAGGCACTCCCACTACCTCCATCTCCGCTATGTGGATATCTTCCCCATTCTGCCTAACGTCCCCAAACTATTCTTTCTCCCTGAGGACGACGCAGCTGATGTCACAGCAACCAACGTTGACTTGTGGCAGCAAATCTTCTACGAGGCGTACAAAAGATATCACCTCTTTCACTTCTCCATCGTGCGGTCTCTTATGGTAGCACCAAACTACTACTGCCCCAGAGAAGAATACAGGCCCAACGGGTTTGATGAGCAGCTTGAACTGTTCAGCAAGGAACTCAGACGAGGACTCCATGCACTCGTGGATCCCACGCTTCATTTCCTCCTGGTGCAACATGCCGACAACGTAACACTCATGTGGCATGAGCTCATCACTCACTGCGGAGGAAAAGTGTAGTGCAACTCACTGGGCAACCAAAACAACAAAAGAAGCTGGAGAGACCTTCTGCCTTGACAGATTCACGGGGGGTGTCAGAATGTGTCTCTGTCAAGGCACGACACCTGCCGGGTTCACTTCCACAAGTCGTTGAGTTCTTCTCTCTCGGAAAATCCAGAGTACTCTCAATTAACGGTTCAGGCCTCGGCATGAACCATCTCGGTCCCATCACACACAACCCGTTGACTATGATAACCGACCAACGGCACGATACTGAGTAATCCTCTAATAAGCGGTTCGACCGCAAACACGTCCGGCTAGTGCACAAGAAGCCGTTGCTTTGCTAGTTTGTCCTGTTCTGTCGCTTTTATACCGAGGATGTTCATCCCCTCGAGTTAACCAGAACAGTTCTGCTCATCCTGTTCCCCCTTGGTTCCGCGGCTTCGCCGCCGTGTCTTCGCTCTGCACGTCCCTCGCATTTCCTGTCTTCGCCACCTCTCAACGCTTCGCTCCGTCACTCTCGCTCCTTCGCTCAGCTCTCATATTCCACCAAGCAGTCACTCTTCTCAGCACTCTCTCTCACATCAACCTGTCTACCTCCGCTATCTCGCTTCTCAGCCTTTATCAGCTCCCACGACTAACTCCCCGGACCGCTCTCGCTTACGTCACTCTGCTGACGTACATCTGCATGTTCCGCTGCTTCTACCTGCTTCTGCTGCCGCTGCTCTCGTGATTGCATTCTCGTGACAGGGACGAGGATCGGGACTTGGATCAGGACTGGAATCGGGTTTTGGATCGGGACTGGGATTGGGACTGGGATCGGGACTAGGATCAGGGCAGGGATCGGTGCTGGGATCGGGGCTGGGATCGGGACTGGGATCGGAACTTAGATCGGGACTGTGATCAGGACTAGGATCGGGGCTGGGATCGGGACTGGGATGAGGACTGGGATCGGAACTGGGATCGGGAGTGGGATGGGGACAGGGATCCGTACTGGGATCGGGCCTGGGATCGGGACTGGGATCAGGACTGGGAT
>SZWC01003822.1:104906-124891 GCA_023375785.1 Penium margaritaceum
TGTTGAATGTTTTTGCCCCTTGTTCAGTGTTGTAGGACGGATCAGGAATGCTCTGCCCCTTGTGGAGGTATGACCCCTAGATCCGTTGTAGTGTGACTCAACTATGCTCTGTCTCTTGTGAGATATGACCTGTGAGTACACCATGTGGGTGAGTGGTTACCTTGGCCATTTTGTTGATTTGGCCAAGTGAGAGGTCATGAGGTCGATCCTGGCCCCATGCATATCTTGTTTGCTGTGGAAGCTTCCAAGAAAGAAAGTCCGTAGCTTCTTGGACGCTACATGGTTGGTCTGTCACCTTGACACTAGGATGCTTATGTGTCAAGCCCACAGTGCAAGTCTATTGGTGACGTGGCTGGTTCAGGCCACTTCCCAGGAATGTGCTTTTGAGTTCTAGGACTGGACAGACAGCTATAAAAGGACTTGTCTTGCATGCTGATCAATCAACCCTTGCTTGATGCTCTCTTGCGTATTGACGACTTGAGCTCTTCTTGAGATGTAATGCTAAGGCGTTAGTACTCTTGAAGGTGAAGTGTATGCCTGATTAAGTTTGGGGTGCATGACACATGTCAACAAAGGAAGAAGGCCTAAAAACCGTTGTGAGCTTTTCGGTTTCGCGGCTTCTCTGCCAGAGGTGGTTAGCTCGGTAGCTAACACATCCCCCCCCCCTTGTCGATCCAGCGCTGATGAAGTTGGAGTCGACAAGTGGAAAAAGAAAAGAAGCCCCCCGCGAAAACAGAGCCGGGAAGGCGGGGCAACAAAAGAGGAACTACGCGAGGCACGGGAATGCACGGCAAAAGAAAAATCTTCCCCCGGGCCAACCGAGCCTTGCGTGAGAGAGAAAGGAGAAGTCCGGAGCAGCAAGACGCAGGGTGTACAGTGGGCCGGTGAGAACGTTTTAGCCCAGGCCACGCCCCGACGGCTGAGAGATAGACCGGTCCCAACAGCACACCCTGGCCGGACTTGGGGGAGTGGGCTCCCTCCCGCGCATCCGGCCCACAGGGTGAGCTGAACAGGGGGCAGCCCACCCATGGGGGTATGAGAGGAGAGAGCAAACGAGCGGATTATGGACAGAGAGAAAATGCAGTTTAGAGCGGCGTGGGTCGAGGATTGAAGCAGAGCAAGAGGAGAGGGTGTTGGCGTTATGCGAGGATCAAGGCGCGAAAGGAAGGCATAGCGTAGGAAGAGAGAGAGAGCAGCGGCAGGCAGAAGCAAGGGGAGGCGGAGAAAACGGTCGGACGCAACCCGTGTCCATGCCAACGCCTCATATGGGTGGCACAGAAGCAGGAAGCGACGACGGTTCCACCAAGGACATTCTCCATCTGTCCCAACGCCTCATTCAGGGGGGACAGAAAGAGAAAGCCAGGAAAGAAGCGGTAGCGGGAAAGAACCGAGAAGAAGGAAGACAGCGCCGAGAGAAGTCAGGATGAGGGGAGAAGGCCCATACGGGCACAAAGATGAGTGTGGCGGTCAGCAGAGAGGGTTTTGGTGAAGATGTCAGCACTTTGGTCGACAGTGGGAAGGTAGTGCATGACGACTTCGCCTTCTGCAACAGCGTCGCGAACATAATGGTACTGCCGACGGTCGTGCTTGGTGTGGTCATGAAGAACGGGATCCTTGGAAAGGGCGATAGCCCCCTCGTTGTCACAGTGGATGGGCGTAGGCGCGAGTTGGTCAAATCAAAGCTCGCTCAGAAGACTTCGAAGCCAAACCGCCTCCCTTGTGCATTTTCTCTCAGCAATGTATTCAGCTTCAGTTGAGGAGAGAGCGACCACAGACTTCTTCTTGCTGCGCCAACTGACGGGTCCACCGTTGAGGAGAAAGACGTACCCAGAGGTGGAGCGGCTGGTGGTGTAATCACCAGAGAGATCAGCGTCGCAGAAGCCCTGAAGAACATTGTTGCCAGAGGCGTAGCCGATAGCCAGGGAAGCAGACCCACGGAGATAGCGAATGCTACGCTTGGCAGCCACGATATGAGCAGCAGTGGGACGCTGGCAGCCTTGGCTGAGGAGACCAACAGTGAAGGAGAGGTCAGGTCTGGTAGCCACAGAAGCGTACATCAGGGATCCCACCATGCGCGGAAAAGCATCGGCATCTTCGAAGGAGGCCAATGGTGTGGCTGCCGTCACTGGTTTGGTGAGGCCATGATCCTTGGAGAGTGGAGTGGCTTGAGGAGTGGATACACCAAGCCCAAACTTGTCAGCCACACGTTGTGCGTAGGTGGCCTGGGTGAGTGTTACATGGCCATGCAGGATGTCATGGGTGATCTGAATCCCAAGATAGTATGTGAGAGGTCCCATGTCTGTCATCTCAAATCGGCGGGAGAGCTTTTGTTTGAGAGTATCCAGAATAGAGAGGGACGGTCCACACAAGATAAGGTCATCCACGTAGAGAATAACACCGAGCAGGGTTGAACCTCCACAAAAATACACAGAGTGCTCAGAGTGTAGGCGTTGGAGTCCTTGGACCAAGAAAAATTCGTGGATCTTCAGGTTCCATTGTCGTGGAGCTTGCTTTATCCCATACAGGGATTTGTTGAGCTTGCAGACATGATCGGGAGGGTGTGGGGAGACGAAGCCCTCTGGTTGAGTCATGTAGATAACTTCTTTCAGATCACCGTTGAGAAAAGCGATCTTGACATCCATTTGATGAAGATGCCATTTGTTGCTAGCGGCCAGGGAGAGGATCACCCTGATGGAGGAGTACTTGGCCACCGGTGTAAAAGTGTCGTGGTAGTTTACTCCGAGAACTTGGTTGAATTCCCGTGCAACAAGACGTGTCTTGTGGCGATCAGGTGTACCTGCACTGGTCAACTTGGTCTTGAACACCCACTTCCATGTGACAATAGGTGTGTTGGGTGGTCGAGGAACTAGATCCCATGTATGTTGTTTTTGAAGCTGAGAGAGCTCCTCTTGAGCTGCTTGACGCCATTGGTCTGCATCTGGGTGGCGCATGGCATCTTTGAAGCTGGTGAGATCCACCACTTGTGTGAGTAGTGCTGTATGGTCGAGGTCATCGTCTTCGGAAAAGTCGGTTGTGGACAGAAAGCCAAGCTGAAGGAATGTCGGCGGTCTGGTGAGTCTGGCTGACCGTCGGAGTCCAGATTGTGAGGGAGTGCTGGAGGCATCCTTCTGTGAGGCAGTAGGAGCAGGACGATGTTCTTCTGGAACCACAGGAGGGAGAACGCCAGCGTGGTCGTCAGGTGTTGGGTCGACGGAGAACTTCTGCAGTGGTGGTGGTGTTGTTTCAATGTAGACGGTAGGCGTGACTGCTTGTGGTGTTGTATCTCGTGCTCGGTTGAAGAAGCTTTCGTCAAAGATAGGTTGTCTGCTCCAAATCACGCGTTTGGACTCTGGATCCCAGAGGCGATAGATGTCCCGTCTCTCGTACCCAAGAAGAATACAGACTTTGGATCGTGGGTCCAACTTGGAGCGTTCTTCTGGACGCACCCAAGCATGTGTTGTGCATCCGAAGATACGAATGTGGCCCAGATAAGGCTTGTTCCCAGTCCATACTTCATAGGGTGTGGATGCACCTGCAGGCAGCTTAGTTGTGGGAAGGCGATTCGTAATGTAGGCTGCAGTGTGAAGAGCTTCAGCCCAGAACGCGGATGAGAGGCCGGCTGTATAAAGCATAGTCCGGACCCTTTCGAGAAGGGTCTGATTCATCCTCTCTGCTTTGCCATTCTGTTGTGGAGTATATGGCACTGTAGTTTGGTGTTGAATGCCTCTTTCATCGTAGAAGGCTTTGAAGCTGCGATTGACAAACTCTGTCCCGTTGTCAGTTTGAATATTCTTGATTGTCAGGCTGGTCTTATTCTCAACCTGTCGAATCCAGGTTTTGATCTCTTCAATAGCATCAGACTTTAATCAAAGAATCCGGGTCCAGACCATATGCGAGTAGTCATCCAAGATGACAAGAAAGTAGTGCTTGTTGGAAAGAGATCCTTCCTTGATGTAGGAGAGATCCATATGCACGAGTTCTAGACACTCGTGGGTCCCATGTGACGGTAGTGAGTGAAAAGATGCTCTGTGTTGTTTCTCGGTGATACTGCTGCCACACATTGGTGCTTCTCGGTCTTGCAGCAGACTATCTGGTAGGTCATGGGAAACTGAATCTGCAGCCATTTTGGTTAGAGTAGGATAACTGACATGTGCCAGTCGCTTGTGCCAGATTTCTGGCGTGGTGGACGGAGTTGTTGTTTTGGCTGATGTAGATGAAGAAGCCAAAAACGCCATTTCTTGTGTTTCTGGATGTCTTGAGGGTTCAGTGGTGTCGAGGACGGTCAGGTTGCCCATGCGAGTGGCCAGTGCTGCCAGTTGGGATGTCTAGTTGTACACCTTCCAGTTTTTATCAGTGTCAAACACAACTTTGAAGCCCTTGTCGTTGAGCTTAGTCAGTGAGAGGAGATTTGCTGCAAGGTCTGGCACGTAGAGTACATCCTCAAAAGTTCTTATGGCTTGCTTTCTGTTGCACTTGATACCGACCTTGACGGTTCCTTGCCCATAGGCAGGGATAGTCCTTCCATCACCGAGGCGGACTTCTCGTGGTGTCAGAAAATGTTTGAAGTTGATAAACCAGTCCTTCTTGCAAGTTATATGCTTCGTGCAGCCAGAGTCCATGATCCATGCCAAAATCCCGGCGGCCAGAAGAAGAGCGCTGTCGATAGAGCACACAGCCAATTCTTCGGTCACAAATTCTTCTTCTGTCAAGGTGTCATGTGTTGTCTAATCCGTTGTTGGACCGTAGATTTGATGTTCTGGATGCGAGACTGACATGTCTTTGTCAGGTAAGACTGGTCCTTCAGATAGGAGATTCAGCTGAAAATTGTCTTCTTCATCTGATGACTCCTGTGCTTTGGTAGACCCTGTAAGAAAAGCAGCCACAGTGGACATGTAGGTGGTCAGCATTGCTTGATGGGGTCGGTGAGCTCCATAGTGGCGAGTGAAGTGTGGACGTCGTTTGCGGCAGTCCACAGCAATGTGTCCCTTCTTCTTGCATGTCCAGCACACTCGATCAGTCGGTGGAACAAAGCCCCTTGGTGAATGCGGGGTTGGTTGATCTCTGTTGTTGAAATGAGTAAGGGATCCCTGGCTGCCGTTCCCATAGGCTCCAAACTTCTTTGTCCTTTGTCCTTGGTATTTACTCACAAGGCCGGTTTCACCTCCGTTGTCTTTGATATACTCTTCTTCAACCATCATGAGTTCTTCAACAGCCTTCTCCAGAGTCAGAGAATACTGTTGCCTTCCAATTGGCGCTGCTGCTGCTGTTGCTGGTGCTGCTTCAGCGGCGGCACCAGGTGCCCCACCTGCAGCTCTTCCTTGTGCTCCGATAGCTTGCTGTAATGTTTTCCGGAGCTCTACAAGTTGTGCATCAAAGGTCTTCCCCTGTTTCTGGAAAGTCTGAAGTCTATTGATGGTATCTTTGAATCTGGCAGGTAGTCCACGAAAAAGGGTCAGTACCAGAACTCTTTCAGAAATGACTTCTCCCATTGATGAAGTATGACTGGCCAGATGTTTGAGGTGGGACACATGGTCTTCCAGACGTGTTCCCTCTTCCATTTGTTGAGTGTGGAACTCTGTCAGTAAACTTCCCAACTCAACATGGCTTGTCCTTTCATAGCAACTTTTCATAGCCTTCCAGGCTTTCCTTGGACAGTTGGTTGGGTTGTTTTCTCTAATGATGAACTTGAGTCGCTCGTTTAGATTCAGCGCCAGGATTGAGAAGGCCTGATCGCAGCATCGTTTCCAGCTGACTTGTTCTTCAGGTGACGCTCCTGCAGGTAATGTGTCAGTAGGTGGATCGCAGACGACGCCCCATATTCCCTTGTTCAGGAATATCATCTCAATGTTGAAAGCGAAGGTATGGTATTCATCGCCGTCGAACGGCGCCACTTTGAAATGGTCTCCATTGTTGATTGTTGCCGCCATGGTTGCATAGATCTGAAGATGCCACCTGCTCTGATACCAAATGTTGGATTTTACATAAGCAGAACCTTTAGGAATCTTCAGATGAGGTACTCTGATGGTTCAACTTTCTGGTACTGTGCTGAATTCGTTGGTGATGACTTCTCAGTTAGGGATAACCACTTAAACACACACACAGGCACTCTTGCCTTGGCAATTTCACTGACTGTGTGATTCAAGAGGATGAACTGAAGGCACAGATACACGACTCGTCTCACAGGCTTTCCAATGGTACCAAGCTTGCTTGATTTTTTTTTTTTTTTGGTTTTTAAGATGGTCCAGGCAGAAAATCCCTCCCACCGGGCTCCCTTCCGGAAATGGTTACACACAGACGAAGTAATAGGAAATACAAACCCACAGCTACTTATCTGTCTACACTAGCTAGAAGCAAAAAAGTACAAGTGTTGACTCAGTCCGGTCTCCTTGTGTCTTCACAGGATCTTCCGGACACCGCTCGATGATCCCCGATCATTGGCAGACCGAGGTTGGCGGATGCCCAGCGCCCTCGATGTGATCCACGGACGAGATCGTCCTGATCTTGCGTAGCTTGTTCATGACCATCGATCTCGCTCCAGCTTTTGGCTCAGGACGATGGTCCGACCGTACCTTTTGATAGCAACGGTGCTGATCAATCCAAAGTGCCCTCGCAAGATGCCTGACCACAGGATCCGCCTTTAGAAAGAGGGATATCTTCAGCGGTTCCTTGGTCCGTGCCATGTCAGCAGCCTCAAAGTCGAGAGGAGCTCACGCTCACACTCTCGCCTCGGCTCCCCGACCACACATCCTGTTGGTCCAAAACTTGCCGATACATATCACTGCTGGTACAGATATTCCGTCAGATCTCCGGAGCTCCTATGGGATGAGTAGAGGAAGTAGGGCCGCGGATGTATGGATCAGTGGGACGCCTAAAGAGGCCTGTCCACAGCCTTACCATGCCCCGCCATGTAGGATAGAGAGGAGGGTCGAGAGAGAGATGGGGATCTCTCTCTCGGCCCTCTTGTTTTTCCTTTTTGTTGATGTTGTGCCGAGCCCAGTAGAGCAGTGGATCAAGATGATCTGACGGTTGTCCTTTTTACAACACAAATCGACACCCTGTCGCAAATCAACACCTTGTCAGAAATCAACACCTTGTCGCAAATCAATACCTTGTCACAAATCAATACCATGTCACAAATTAACACCCTGTTGCAAATCAGCATCCTGTCACAAATCAACACCCTGTCGCAAATCAACACCTTGTCGCAAATCAACACCCTGTCGCAAATCAACAGCCTCTCGCAAATCAACACCCTGTCACAAATCAACACCCTGTCGCAAATCAATACCTTGCTGCAAATCAACATCCTGTCGCAAATCTACACCCTGTTGCAAATCAACACCCTGTCGCAAATCAACACCTTGTCGCAAATCAACACCCTGTCGCAAATCAATACCTTCCGCAAATCAGCACCTTGTCGCAAATCAACACCCTGTCAAAAATTGACACCCTTTTGCAATTCAACACCCTGTCACAAATCAACACTCTGTTGCAAATCAACACCCAGTCGCGAATCAATACCCCATCGCAAATCCAGACCCTATCGCAAATCAACACCGTGTCACAACTCAACACCATGTTGCAAATCAACATCCTGTCGCAAATCAACACCCTGTCACAAATCAACACCCTGTCGCATATCAACACCCTGTCGCAAATCAACACCCTGTCGCAAATCAGCACCCTGTCGCAAATCAACACCATGTCGCAAATCAACACCCTGTCGCAAATCAACACCCTGTCGCAATGTAACACCCTGTCACAAATAAAAATCCTGTCACAAATCAACACCCTATTGCTAATGAACACCCTATCACAAATCAATACCCTGTCGCAAGTCAACACCTTGTCGCAAATCAGCACCCTGTCGCAGATCAACACCTTGTTGCAAATCAACACCCTGTCGCAAATCAACACCCATTCGCAAATCAACAACCTATCACAAATCAACTGTCTGTTCCAAATCAACACCCTGTCGCAAATGAACACCTTGTCGTAAACGAACACCCTGTCGCAAATCAACACCCTGTTGCAAATCAATACCCAGTCGCAAATTTACACCTGTCGCAAATCAACACCCTGTCGCAAATCAAGACCTTGCCGTAAATCAACACCTTGTTACAAATCAACACCCTATCGCAAATCAACACTCTGTCGTAAATTAACACTCTATCGCAAATCAACACCCTGTCGCAAATCAACACCCTGTCGCAAATCAACACCATGTCGCACATCAACACCCTGTCGCAAATTAACACCCTGTCGCAAATCAACACCCTGTTGCAAATCAACATCCTATCGCAAATCAACACCTTATCGCAAATCAACACCCTGTCGCAAATCAACACCCTGTCGCAAATTAACACCCTGTCACAAATCAAAACCCTGTCACAAATCAACACCCTGTCGCAAATCAACACCCTATCGCAAATCAACACATTATCGCAAATCAACACCCTATCTTAAATCAACAATCTGTTGCAAATCAACACCCTGTCGCAAATCAACACCTTGTCGCAAATCAACACGTTGCAAATTAACACCCAATTGCAAATCAACACCCGGTCGCAAATCAACACATTGTTGCAAATCAACACCCTGTCGCAAATCAACATCCCGTTGCAAATCAACACCCTGTCGCAAATCAACACCCTGTCGCATATCAACACCCTGTCGCAAATCTACACCCTGTCGCAAATCTACACCCTGTCACAATCTACACCCTGTCGCTAATCAACACCCTGTCGCAAATCAACACTTTGTCGCAAATGAACACCCTGTCGCAAATCAACACCCTGTTGCAAATCAACACCCTGTCGCAAATCAACATCCCGTTGCAAATCAACACCCTGTCGCAAATCAACATCCCGTTGCAAATCAACACCCTGTCGCAAATCAACATCCCGTTGCAAATCAACACCCTGTCGCAAATCAACATCCCGTTGCAAATCAACACCCTGTCGCAAATCAACATCCCGTTGCAAATCAACACCCTGTCGCAAATCAACATCCCGTTGCAAATCAACACCCTGTCGCAAATCAACATCCCGTTGCAAATCAACACCCTGTCGCAAATCAACATCCCGTTGCAAATCAACACCCTGTCGCAAATCAACACCCTGTCGCATATCAACACCCTGTCGCAAATCTACACCCTGTCGCAAATCTACACCCTGTCACAATCTACACCCTGTCGCTAATCAACACCCTGTCGCAAATCAACACCCTGTCGAAAATCAAGACCATGTCACAAATCAACACCCTGTCACAAATCAACACCCTGTCGCAAATCAACACCCTGTCGCAAATCAACACCCTGTTGCAAATCAACACCCTGCTCCAAATCAACACCCTCTCAAAAATCAACACCCTCTCGCAAATCAACACCTTGTCGGAAATCAACACCTTGTCTGGACGTGCTTAGCGGCCATGGTCGAGGCAGCAGCACTCCGGGGCTTGCAGATCCAACCGCAAAAGTGTCTTCTAATTCAACAGTCGGGGGAGAGGGTCCCGTGAACACTAGTTGAGCTCCCATGTAGGCGTGACGGGATTTTGGTGCTGGGCTATCCAGTTGGCTCTGAGTCCTTTTAGGTGTTGTGGTCATACCAGTGGCTTCAGGAGCATATGTGTGGCTTGGCACAAATGGGTAGGATGGAGGAGGTGCAGGCAGCGATGACACTCCTCCGCTTCTGTGTGGTGCTGCGAGTAGACTTCTAGGTGCGTGCACTACAACCCGAGGCACATTGGCTTGCGGTGCTGCACCGATTTGACATGGAGGTGTGGGAGGTAGTGCTCCAGCTCCTCCGGGTTGTCAGGCACCTGCGGAGGGATCGACGAGCTTCGACCTACAGATGCCAGCGCGTCAACGGGTCCAGCTCCCATTCACCTTTGGAGGGGTGGGGCTGCTGGGTGCGAGGGACTTGGCCCCTCTGGCCTACGCTTGCGCGACGGGATCTGTGCTTCAGGCCCTTTCTATGGAGTTTGGCCCCTTCCTCCCTACGGACCGTGAGCTTCACTTCCTTGCTCCAATGTGGGCTGAGGTGGTGTCGGTACTGCCCAGGCTGGTGCGCAAGGCATTGCCTTTAGTCGAGAGGACTTCCGCCTTCATACTCAGATGTGGCTCGAGTTGTCGGTGCCCCACCTTGTTCTTGCCAACATGGATAGTTTGGACCCAGCTGCTGTCACTCGACGGCAGCGTTAGGGTGGCGTGACACAGCACGTCCACCATTCCATTTACGAGGAGCTTGCCGACATATGCAGGGAGCACCGGCTGCCAGTGTAGGTGGAACATGAGGGGATCATGTCGTTGCCGGGGGGCGTGGGGGAGCTGTGTTCTGACCTGTCATCGGAGGATCGGAAGACTGGCACATTTTGTGTGCTTGACGTCACAACAGTGGACGTGCACCGAGCGAGGGCCACGGAACCTGAAAAGCGAAGGAGGCGGCCGAGGCGGCGAAGTGCGCCAAGTATGGCGAGACTCCACGCTGTGGGTACTTTATGCGCCCCCTGGCGTGGGAAACTCTGGGCGGCCTGGGGGATCGGTCTTGAGTCTTCCTCGCCCGGCTGGCTAGGATTTGCCCGGCTCAGGGCCCACGCCGCTGCTCGGCCGAGGCGCAAGAGAGCTGGGCCTAGCGGGCGGTAGCTGTGTTGGCAGAGAAGGGGTCCGCAGTGGGCATCTGCAGCCAGTGTACGGTCATGCGGCTCTTCAGCATTTTGCACGGGGAGGCTCGGGAGGTACGTCCGCAACAAGGGTGCAACTGGGGCGCAACTAGGATGCAAGTAGGGTGCAAGTAGGATGCAAGTAGGGCGCAACTAGGGCACAACTAGGGCATAACTAGGGTGCAAGTAGGGCGCAAGTAGGGTTCAAGTAGGACGCAACTAGAACGCTACTTGGGCGCAACTAGGACGCAAGTAGGAAACAAGTGGGGCGCAACTAGGGCGCAACTACGGCGCAACTAGGGCGCAACTAGGGCGCAAGTAGGGCGCAAGTATGGCGCAACTAGGATGCAACTAGGGCGCAACTAGGGTAGAACTAGCACGCAACTAGAGCGTAGCTAGTGCCGAACTGAGACGCAACCAGGACGCAACTTGGGCGCAACTAGGGCACAAGTAGGGCGCAAGTAGGGCACAATTTGGCACAACTAGGGTACAACTAGGGCGCAACTAGGGTGTAGCTAGTGCCCAGCTGCGACGCTACTAGGGCGCAACTAGGGTGCAAGTAGGGCATAACTAGGGCGCAAGTAGGGCGCAACTAGGGAGCAATAGGGCGCAAGTAGGACGCAAGTAGGACGTAACGAAGGCAAAACTAGGGCGCAACGAGGGCGCAAGTAGGGCGCAAGTAGGGCGCAAGGAGGGCGCAACTAGGACGCAACCAGGGCGCAAGTAGGGCACAAGTAGGACGCAACTAGGGTGCAACTAGGGCGCAACTATGACGCAACTAGGGTGCAAGCAGGGTGCAACTAGGGCGTAACTAGGGTGCAACTAGGGCGCAAGTAGGGCGCAACTAGGGCGCAACTGGGACACAACAAGGACGCAACTAGGGTGCAACTAGAGCGTAGCTACTGCCTAATTGAGGCGCAACTCGGACGTAACTAGGGCGCAAGTCCAGTGCAACTAGGGTGCAAGTAGGACGCAAGTAGGACGCAAGTAGGGCGCAAGTAGGGCACAAGTAGAGCGCAAGTAGGGCACAACCAAGGTGCAACTAGGGTGCAACTAGGGCGTAGCTAGTGTCCAATTGAGGCACAACTAGGGCGCAACTAGGGCGCAAGTAGGGCGCAAAGAGGGCGCAAGCAGGGCGCAACTATGGCACAAGTAGGGCGCAAAAATGGTGCAACAAGGGCACAATTAGGGTGCAACTAGAGCGCAAGTAGGACGCAAGTAGAAGCAAGTAGGACGCAAGTAGAGTGCAGTTAGGGCGCAAGTCTATGTTGCTCTCGACTCTCGATCCTGCGTTCTGGGTCGAGGGTCGGCATGTCGACCTCGACCTGGTGTCGAGGTCGGCCGACGCATCCCCCCAGCCAATACTTAGCAAATTTTTCTGTCGCGCTTTCTTCTGCAGCGGACTTCAAAACCCATGTTTTTGCTGTTCCTGAGGCCCTGCGAACTGCAAATGGTTCGCCGGCAAACCTGGTCTGTCATCCCCTCCTTTTTTTCTTTTTTTCTTCTGTCAACTGCTAAATGGTGGACGCTTGACGGTAGAGGATGGACGGAAGAGGATGGACGGTAGATGATGGACGATAGAGGCTGGACTGCTGACTTTGGAAAGTAGACGCGCTAGACGCTGGACAATAAACGCGCTAGACACTGGACAGTAGACGCGCTAGAATCGCTAGACAGCAGATGCGCTAGACGCTGGACAGCGGACACGACGTTGGTGGACAGTAGACGTGGTGACGGTGGACAAAAAACGGTGGACAAAAGGTGCTGAACACGAGCGGCAATATTTTATCTGTCACATGTGGCGGCAGGGAGCCTGTCGTGCCCTATCCTTTTTTCTTTCGGGGTTGGGGACTGGCACCGAAGCAAGATAGGATATGGACCTGGGAAAAAGTGCAATCAACATATTATAGACTGTGATGCTGTAAGTTACCTGAGGAGTGAATGGAAACGAAATCTGAGGGTGGATTTGAATCAGGAACATGAAACGTGACATGAATGCCAAGTTTCGGGTCAACTAGGGCGCAACTAGGGCGCAAGTAGGGCACAAGTAGGACACAACTAGGGCGCAACTAGGGTACAACTAGGGCGTAGCTAGTGCCCAACTGAGGCACAACTAGAGCGCAAGTAGGGTGCAAGTAGGGCGCAAGTAGGGTGCAACTAGTGCACAACTAGGGCACAACTAGGGCGGAACTAGGACGCAACTAGGACGCAACTAGGGCGCAACTAGGGTGCAAGTAGGGCGCAACTAGGGTGCAACTAGGGCACAAGTAGGGCACAAGTAAGATGCAACTAGGGCGCAACTAGGGCACAACTCGGGCCTAGCTAGTGCCCAACAGAGGCGCAACGAGGGCGCAAGTAGGGCGCCAGTAGGGCGTAAGTAGGGTGCAATGAGGGCGCAAGAAGGGCGCAACTAGGGCGCAACTAGGGCGCAAGTAGGACGCAACTAGGGCGCAAGTAGGGCGCAACTAGGGCGCAAGTAGGATGCAAGTAGGGCGCAAGTAGGGCACAACTAGGGTACAACTAAGGCGCAACTAGGTCACCACTAGGGTGCAAGTAGGCCACAACTAGGGCGTAACTAGGGCGCAACTAGGGCGCAACTAGGACCCAACTAGGGCGCAACTAGGGCGCAACTAGGGCGTAACTAGGGTGCAACTAGGGCGCAACTAGGGCGCAACTAGGGCGCAACTAGGGCGTAACTAGGGCGCAACTAGGGCGCAACTAGGACCCAACTAGGGCGCAACTAGGGCGCAACTAGGGCGTAACTAGGGTGCAACTAGGGCGCAACTAGGGCGCAACTAGGGCGCAACTTGGGTGCAACTAGGGCAAGACTAGGGCGCAACTAGGTTGCAACTAGCGCACAACTAGGGCGCAATGAGTGCGCAACGAGGACGCAACGAGGGTGCAATGAGGGAGCAACTAGGGTACAACTAGGGCGCAACTAGGGCACAACTAGGGCGCAACCAGGGTGCAACTAAGGTGCAACTAGTTTGCAAGTTGGGCACAACTAGGGCGCAACTTAGGCGCAACTTGGGCGCACATAGGGTGCAACTAGAGCGCAACTAGAGCGCAGCTAGGGCGCAACTAGGGGGCAAGTATGGTGCAACCAGGGCGCAACTAGAGCGCAACTAGGGCACAACTAGGGCGCAACTAGGGCGCAACTAGGGTGCAACTAGTGCGCAAGTTCGGCGCAACTATGGCGCAACTAAGGCGCAACTTGCGCACAAGTAGGGCGCAAGTAGGACGCAACTAGGGTGTAACTAGGGCACAACTAGGGCTCAGCTAGTGTCCAACTAAGCCACAACTAGGGTGCAAGTAGGGTGCCAGTAGGGTGCAAGTAGGGTGCAATAAGGGTGCAAGTAGGGTGCAACTAGGGCGCAACTAGGGTGCAACTAGGGCGCAACTAGGGCGTGACTAGGGCGCAACTAGGGCGCAACTAGGGCGCAACTAGGGCGCAACTAGGGCGCAAGTAGGGCGTAACTATGGCGCAACTAGGGCGCAACAAGGGCGCAACTAGGGTGCAACTAGGGCGCAACTAGGGGGCAACTAGGACGCAACTAGGGCGCAACTAGGGCGCAACTAGGGCGCAACTAGGGTGCAACTAGGGCGCAAGTAGGGCGCAAGTAGGGCACAAGTAGGGAAAAACTACGGCGCAAGTAGGGCACAACTAGGGCGCAACTAGGGCGCAACTAGGGTGCAACGAGGGCACAACTAGGGTGCAACTAGGGCGCAACTAGGGGGCAACTAGGACGCAACTAGGGCGCAACTAGGGCGCAACTAGGGCGCAACTAGGGTGCAACTAGGGCGCAAGTAGGGCGCAAGTAGGGCACAAGTAGGGAAAAACTACGGCGCAAGTGGGGCACAACTAGGGCGCAACTAGGGCGCAACTAGGGTGCAACTAGGGTGCAACGAGGGCGCAACAAGGGTGTAACTAGGACGCAACTAGGGCGTAACTAGGGCGCCACTAGGGTGCAACTAGGGCGCAACTAGGGCGCAACTAGGGCGCAACTAGGCCGCAACTAGGGCGCAACTAAGGCGCAACTAGGGCGCAACAAAGGCGCAACTAGGGCTCAAGTAGGGCACAAGTAGGACGCAACTAGGGCGCAACTAGGGTACAACTAGGGCGTAGCTAGTGCCCAACTGAGGCGCAACTAGGGCGCAAGTAGTCTACAACACCCAAGACCGCTCCAGCCAAGCCTCCTCGGCGCACCAACTACAACAACAACCAGAAAATCGTCAAAGACTTCAAGGCCAGAGACAAGGACAACCGCAAGACAAAGCAGACCCAGAAGCCAAAGCAGGACTACAAGGCCAAGGGCAAAAACTTCAAGAAGAAGTCAAAAAACGAGAAAGGCCGCGCAAGCGGCATTTGCTTCCAGATCTGGACATCCATGATCTAGCCCTGCTTCTCTTTGCTAGGAAGACTCCTGCTGAGTTGGACTGCAGGTTGGTAAACAAGGGAGTGCACAACCTTAGCAACAGGAGGCTCTCCCCTGATGAACTGTCCCTGCTAGGCTTGGGCCTCAACTATGTCCTACGGCCTAAACCCTGCTCCTTCTCAGCTCTGGAACCATGCCTGAAAGATCTGTTCAGAAATTTCAGGCTCATGTGGCAATTTAGGGACAATGCTGACAAGTCAATCCCTAGATTTCGTGTTCCCAACCCTGCTTGGATGCCATCCAAGGCACCAGCAGAGATTGAGGAATACTGCCAGATTTTGATGTCTGAAGTTGCTGAATGCTTCCAACTAGCCAAACCGAAGGTGCGACGTGCACTGCCCAAGAAGTTATGGGTGGCACTCAAACAACTTCGGGAAGACAAATCTGTTGTCATCAAAGCTGCAGACAAGAATCTAGGTTTAGTCCTTTTGGACAGAGAGCACTACATCAACGAGTGCCTCTCCCACTTGAATGACTCCAGCACCTACATTCGACAGGATTGCGACCTTGATTCAATCAAGGCTCAACTGCTGCATATCAAGGATGGCAATGCAAACTCAGGCCTAGTACCCAACTCACTTTGGGCTTTCTTTTTCCAAGAACCAGATAAGGGGTGGCAGCCAGCCACTTTCTACTGTCTGATCAAAGTGCATAAGGACCCCCCTGTTGGCAGACCTATTGCAGCCTGTCACAGTTGGATTACCACCAATGTTTCTAGGTGGTTGGATGCTGAGTTACAACCTCTGGTGCAAAAACAGGCAACCTTCCTCAAGGATAGTACGTCGCTTCTCCTTGAAGTCAAGACGCTTAAGCTGCCACCGACAGTGACTCTCGCAACATATGACGTTGTTGCACTCTACCCAAGCATCCCCATCACCAGGGCACTGGTCTACATTCATTCTCTCTTACAACAGGCACGTCATCCCAAGGCACCTCTAGTCATCCAACTTCTTTCTTGGGTGGTACACAATTCCTATGTGGAATCCCAAGATAATATCTAAAAACAGGTCAAGGGCACAGCTATGGGTACACCCACAGCACCTGCCTTTGCCATTTTGTTTATAAGCTATCTTGATTCAGAGGTGCAACGACAGTGTCCAGTGGCACCTCTCCTACATCGACGATACATCGACGACGGCCTCATTCTTTGGACAGGTGACCAAAACTCCCTCCTCCTCTTTCTCACCATGTTCAAATCCATCGACGAGAACATCAAGTTGAAGTGGGACATCACCAACACCACCATCGACTTCCTCGACATCACCCTCTTCAAAGGAGAAAGGTTTGAGACCTCCGGGATTTTGGATGTCATGAAATTCCAAAAACCCATGAACAAGTATCTCTACCTTCCCTTTCGCAGCTACCACCCAAGGAGCTGTTTGAGGGCATTCATTCTCTCTGAGCTTTGACGGCATTTATTACAAACATCGTCGACAACAAAGTTCTTAGAACTCAAGAAAACGTTTTGGGCTCGACTACGAGCTCGAGGCTACCCTCAGAGATTTCTCGTCAACATTTTCTCACAGGTTCGGCATAGCCAACGCAAGGCTCAAATCTCTGAGCTACTTTGTGAAGGCGAATCCTCTCCAAAGGCGTCAATAAAACAAAAAAGGCCTCTCGTCCTAAAGGCTCTCATAAATCCAAAATTAGAGAGCCTACGACTTGGGTGCCATCTCCAACGTTTTGCAAAATGCCTGCAAGGATTTAATGCCACCGTGTTCTCACGCCGTGCTGTTTTGGCATGGAGACTGCCTAGAAAATTAGGCACCTACCTTATGTCCTCTAGGTTACAAGATGACCACCGGACTACTTCTGAGAATGCGTAGAACCTAAAACCTGCCGCCGACTCCTTTCGGCGCAGTCATTCGCGTCGCTTTGGACCATTGCCTGCTACTTAGCGGTAGTGTCTGGGTAGAATGTGTAAGGCACTGATGAAGGCCTTTTTTGGCCGAAACCGGTATGCCTTTACCAATTTTCTCTCAGACTTCCACTGGTCCATTTTTACTCCTCTGATTGCTTCGTCCTCGCTGCTCTGAGATGCCTTCTCCCGAATTAAGTAGGATGTAACTAGGGTGCAATGAGGGCACGAGAAGGGCGCAACTAGGGCGCAACTATGACGCATCTAGGGCGCAAGTAGGGCGCAACTAGGGCACGACTAGGGCGCAAGTAGGACGCAGGTAGGGCGCAACTAGGGCACAACTAAGGCGCAACTAGGGCGCAACTAGGGCGCAACTAGGGCGCAACTAGGGCGCAACTAGGGCGCAACTAGGGCGCAACTAGGGCGCAACTAGGGCGCAACTAGGGCACGACTAGGGCGCAAGTAGGACGCAGGTAGGGCGCAACTAGGGCACAACTAAGGCGCAACTAGGGCGCAACTAGGGCGCAACTAGGGCGCAACTAGGGCGCAACTAGGGCGCAACTAGGGCGCAACTAGGGCGCAACTAGGGCCCAACTAGGGCGCAACTAGGGCGCAACGAGGCCGCAACGAGGGCGCAACTAGGACGCAACTAACTAGGGCGCAACTAGGGTGCAACTAGGGCGTAACTAGGGCGCAACTAGGGCGCAACTAGGGTGCAACTAGTGTGCAAGTTGGGTGCAACTAGGGCGTAACTGAGCCGCAACTAGGGCGCAAGTAGGATGCAACTAGGGCGCAACTAGGGGACAACTAGGGTGTAGCTAGTGCCCAACTGAGGTGCAACTAGGGCGCAAGTAGGCGCCAGAAGGACGCAAGTAGGGCGCAACTAGGATGCAACTAGGGCGCAACTAGGACGCAACTAGGGCGCAACTAGTGCGTAACTAGGGTACAACTAGGGTGCAAGTATGGCGCAACTAGGGCGCAACTAGGGCGCCCGGGCGCAACAAGGGCACAACTAGGGGGCAACTAGGGCGCAACTAGAACGCAACTAGAATGCAACTAGGGTACAACTAGGGCGCAACTAGAGCGCAACTAGGGTGCAACTAGTGCGCAACTAGAGCGCAACTAGGGCGCGACTAGCGCGCGACTAGGGCGCGACTTGGGCGCAACTAGGGCGCAACTAGGGCGCAACTAGGGCGAAACTAGGGTGCAACTAGGGCGCAAGCAGGGTGCAACTGGGGGTAACTAGGGCGCAACTAGGGCGCAACTAGGTCGCAACTAGGGCACAACTAGGGCGCAACTAGGGCGCAACTAGGGCGCAACTAGGGTGCGACTAGGGCGCGACTTGGGCACAACTAGGGCGCAACTAGGGCGCAATTAGGACGCAACTAGGACGCAACTAGGGCGCAACTAGGGCGCAACTAGGGCGCAACTAGGGCACAACTAAGGTGCAACTAGGGCACAAATAGGGCACAACTAGGACGCAACTAGGGTGCAAGTAGGGTACAACTAGGGCGTAGCTAGTCCCCAACTGAGGCGCAACAAGGGCGCAAGTAGGGTGCAAGTAGGGCGCAAGTAGGTTGCAACTTCTGCGCAACCAGGGCGCAACTAGGGTGCAACTAGGGCGCAACTAGGGCGCAACTAGGGCGCAACAAGGGTGCAAGTATGGCGCAACTAGGGTGCAACTAGGGCGCAAGTAGGGCGCAAGTAAGACGCAACTAGGGTGCAACTAGGACACAATTAGGGCATAGCTAGTGCCCAACTGAGGCGCAACTAGGGCGCAAGTAGGGCGCCATAAGGGTGTAAGTAGGGTGCAATAAGGGTGCAAGAAGGGCGCAACTAGGGCGCAACTAGGGCACAACTAAGACGCAACTAGGGTGCAAGTAGGGCGCAACTAGGGTGCAAGTAGGGCGCAACTAGGGCGCAACTAGGGCACAACTAAGGCGCAACAAGGGCACAACTATGGTGCAACTAGACACAACTAGGGCGAAACTAGGGCGCAACTAGGGTTCAACTAGGGCGCAACTAGGACGAAACTAGGGCGCAACTAGGGCGCAACTAGAGCGCAACTAGGGTGCAACTAGGGCGCAACGAGGGCGCAATTAGGGCGCAACTGGGGGTAACTAGGGTGCAACTAGGGCGCAACTAGGACACAACTAGGCCGCAATGAGGGCGCAACGAGGGCGTAACTAGGGCGTAACTAGGGCGCAACTAGGGTACAACTAGGGCGCAACTAGGGCGCAACTAGGACGTAACTAGGGTGCAACTAGTGTGCAAGTTGGGCCCAACTAGGGCGCAACTAAGGCGCAACTAGGGCGCAAGTAGGACGCAACTAAGGGTGCAACTAGGGGACAACTAGGGCGTAGCTAGTGTCCAACTGAGGTGCAACTAGGGCGCAAGGAGGCGCCAGTAGGATGCAAGTAGGGTGCAATTAGGGCGCAAATACGGCGCAACTAGGACGCAACTAGGGTGCAACTAGTGCGTGACTAGGGTGCAACTAAGGTGCAAGTAGGGCGCAACTAGGGCGCAACTAGGGTGCCCGGGCGCAACTAGGGCGCAACTAGGGGGCAACTAGGGTGCAACTAGGGCGCAACTAGGACGCAACTAGGACACAACTAGGGTGCAACTAGGGCACAACTAGGGCGCAACTAGGGTGCAACTAGTGCGCAACTAGGGTGCAACTAGGGCGCGACTAGGGCACGACTAGGGCGCGACTTGGGCGCAACTAGGGTGCAACTAGGGCGCAACTAGGGCGCAACTAGGGCGCAATAAGGGTGCAACTGGGGGCAACTAGGACGCAACTAGGACACAACTAGGGTGCAACTAGGGCACAACTAGGGCGCAACTAGGGTGCAACTAGTGCGCAACTAGGGTGCAACTAGGGCGCGACTAGGGCATGACTAGGGCGCGACTTGGGCGCAACTAGGGTGCAACTAGGGCGCAACTAGGGCGCAACTAGGGCGCAATAAGGGTGCAACTGGGGGCAACTAGGGCGCAACTAGGGCGCAACTAGGGCGCAACTAGGGCGCAACTAG
>SZWC01003822.1:142785-160535 GCA_023375785.1 Penium margaritaceum
TGACTTGTCCTACAAGGCATCTAGAGGTGTCTTGGTCTTCTGGACACCTTCCCTCCTACTAGAAGCAAGCTGAGGAATCTAGGAAGGGGCAGAAGCTTCTAGAGGAGGGAAGGGATGCCTTCCTAGGTGGGAAAAGGACAGCCTACCAAGGAGCACTCTAGAAGCCATAGAATCTGCTAGGAAGCTCCAAATCTGGCATGCTTTGGTGTTCTGGAAAACTTAGATCAGTGGCTATAAAATGCCACTGCTTGTGAGCCTTGATAAAGTGTTCATTCCCAGTCAATTGAGGCGAAAAACAGTTGCCACACTCTCTGACTAGTTTTCTGCCATCCTTGGAACGAGTTGCCTCCACAGTTTCAGTCTCTCCAAAAACAGTTGGTGGTGTGAACCAGCCATTGCTAGGGACCCTCCAGGGTGCACACTCACCCTCAGGCCAACAGGTGCAACTAGGGCGCAACTAGGACGCAACTAGGATGCAACAAGGGTGCAACTAGGGCGCAAGTAGGGCGCAAGAAGGGCGCAAGTAGGGCGCAACTACGGCACAAGTGAGGCACAACTAGGGCGTAACAAGGGCGCAACTAGGGTGCAACTTGAGCGCAATGAGGGCGCAACGAGGGCACAACGAGGGCGCAACAAGGGCGCAACAAGGGTGCAACAAGGGCGCAACTAGGGCGTAACTAGGGTGCAACTAGGGCGCAACTAGAGTGCAACTAGGATGCAACTAGGGTGCAACTAGGACGCAACTAGGGCGCAACTTGGGCGCAGCTAGGGCGCAACTAAGGCGCAACTAAGGCGCAACTAAGGCGCAACTAAGGCGCAACTAGGACGCAAGAAGGGCATAAGTAGGACGCAGCTAGGGTGCAACTAGGGTACAACTAGGGCGTAGCTAGTGCCCAACTGAGGCGCAACTAGGGCGAGAGTAGGGCGCAAGTACGGCGCAACTAGGGCGCAACTAGGGCACAACGAGGGCGCAACTAGGGCACAACTATGGCGCAACTAGGGCGCAAGTAGGGCGCAAGTAGGGCGCAACTAGGACACATCTAGGACACAACTAGGGCGCAACTAAGGCGCATTTAGGGCGCAACTAGGACGCAACTAGGGCACAACTAGGGCGCAACTAGGGTGCAACTAGGGAGCAACTAGGGTGCAACTAGGGCGCAACTAAGGTGCAACTAGGGCGCGACTAGGGCATGACTAGGGCGCAACTAGGGCGCGACTAGGGCGCGACTTGGGTGCAACTAGTGCGCAACCAGGGCGCAACTAAGGGGCAACTAGGGCGCAATTAGGGTGCAATTATGGCGCAACTGGGGGCAACTAGGGCGTAGCTAGTGTCCAACTGAGGCACAACTAGGGCGCAAGTAGGGCGCCAGTAGGGTGTAAGTTTGGTGGAATAAGGGTGCAAGAAGGGCACAACTAGGGTGCAACTAGGACGCAACTAGGACTCACCTAGGGCACAAGTAGGGGGCGCAAGTAGGGTGCAAGTAGGGCGCAAGTAGGGCGTAACTAGGGTGAAACTATGGTGCAACTAGGGCGCAACTAGGGCGCAACTAGGGTGCAACTAATGTGCAAGTTGGGCGCAACTAGGACGCAACTAAGGCACAACTAGGGCGCAAGTAGGGCGCAACTAGAGCGCAACTAGGGCGCAACTAGGGCGCAACTAGGGCGCAACTAGAGCGCAACTAGGTACAACTAGGGTGCCACTAGAGCGCAAGTATGACACAACTAGGGCACAACTAGGGCGCAACTACGGTGCAACTAGTGCGCAAGTTGGGCGCAACTAAGGCGCTACTAAGGCGCAACTAGCGCGCAAGTAGGGCACAAGTAGGACACAACTAGCGTGCAACTAGGGCACAACTAGGGCGTAGCTAGTGCCCAACTAAGGCACAACTAGGGCGCAAGTAGGGTGCCAGTAGGGTGCAAGTAGGGTGCAATAAGGGCGCAAATAGGGTGCAACTAGGGCACATTTAGGGCGCAACTAGGGCGCAACTAGGGCACAACTAGGGCGCGACTAGGGCGCAACTAGGGCACAACTTGGTCGCAACTAGGGGGCAACTAGGGCGCAACTAGGGCGCAACTAGGGCATAACTAGGGCGCAACTAGGGCGCAACTAAGGCGCAACTAGGGCGCAAGTGAGGCACAAGTAGGATGCAACTAGGGCGTAACTAGGGTACAACTAGTGCGTAGCTAGTGCCCAACTGAGGCGCAACTAGGGCGCAAGTAGGGCGCAAGTAGGGCGCAAGTAGGGTGCAAGTAGTGCGTAAGGCGCAACTAGGGCGCAACTACGGCGCATCTAGGGCGGAACTAGGGCGCAACTAGGGCGCAACTAGGGTGCAACTAAGGTGCAACTAGGGCGCAACTAGGGCGCAACTAGGGTACAACTAGGGCGCAGCTAGGGCACAACTAAGGCGCAACTAGGGCGCAAGTAGGGCGCAAGTAGAGCGCAAGTAGGGTGCAAGTAGTGCGTAAGGCGCAACTAGGGCGCAACTACGGCGCATCTAGGGCGGAACTAGGGCGCAACTAGGGCGCAACTAGGGTGCAACTAAGGTGCAACTAGGGCGCAACTAGGGCGCAACTAGGGTGCAACTAGGACGCAACTAGGGCGCAACTAGGGTACAACTAGGGTGCAACTAGGGCACAACTAAGACAGAACTAGGTCGCAACTAGTACGCAACTAGGGCGCAACTAGGGTACAACTAGGGCACAACTAGGACGCAACTAGTGCGCAACCAGGGTGCAACCGGGGCGCAACTAGGGCGCAACTAGGGCACAACTAGGGTGCAACTAGGGCGCAACTAGGGCGCAACTAGGGTGCAACTAAGGCGCAACTAGGGCGCAACTAGGGCACAACTAGGGCGCAAGTAGGGCGCAAGTAAGACGCAATTAGGGCGTAACTAGGGCACAACTAGGGCGTAGCTAGTGCCCAACTAAGGTGCAACTAGGGCGCAAGTAGGGCGCTAGTAGGGCGTACGTAGGGTGCAATAAGGGCGCAAGAAGGGTGCAACTAGGGTGCAACTAGGACGCAACTAGGACGCGACTAGGGTGCAAGTAGGGTGCAACTAGGGCGCAACTAGGGCGCAAGTAGGGTGCAAGTAGGATGCAACTAGGGCACAACTAAGGCGCAACTAGGGCGCAACTAGGGCGCAACTAGGGCGCAACTAGAGCGCAACTAGGGCACAACTAGGGCACAACTAGGGCGCAACTCAGACGCAACTAGGGTGCAACTAGGGCGCAACTAGGGTGCAACTAGGGTGCAACAAGAGCGCAACGAGGACGTAACTAGGGCGCGATGAGGGTGCAACGAGGGTGCAACTAGGGCGCAACTAGGGTGCAACTAGGGCGCAACTAGGGTGTAACTAGGGCGCATCTAGGATGCAACTAGGGCGCAACTAGGGCACAACTAGGGCGCAACTAGGGCGCAACTAGGGCGCAACTAGGGTGCAACTAGGGTGCAACAAGAGCGCAACGAGGACGTAACTAGGGCGCGATGAGGGTGCAACGAGGGTGCAACTAGGGCGCAACTAGGGTGCAACTAGGGCGCAACTAGGGTGTAACTAGGGCGCATCTAGGATGCAACTAGGGCGCAACTAGGGCACAACTAGGGCACAACTAGGACGCAACTAGGTCGCAACAATGGTGCAACTAGGGCGCAACTAGGGTACAACTAGGGCGCAACCGGGACCCAACCAGGGCGCAACTAGGGCGCAACTAGGGCACAACTAGGGCGCAACTAGGGCACAACTAGGGTGCAACTAGTGTGCAAGTTGGGCGCAACTAAGGCGCAACTAAGACGCAACTAGCGCGCAAGTAGGGCACAAGTAGGATGCAACTAGGGCGGAATTAGAGCACAACTAGGGCGTAACTAGTGCCCAACTAAGGCACAACTAGGGCGCAAGAAGGGTGCCAATAGGGCGCAAGTAGGGTGCAATAAGGGCGCAAATAGGATCCAAATAGAGCGCAAATAGGGTGCAACTAGGGCGCAACTAGGTCGTGACTAGGGCGCGACTAGGGCGCGACTAGGGTGCAACTAGGGCGCAACTAGGGCGCAACTAGGGCGCAACTAGGGTACAACTAGGGTGCAACTAGGGTGCAACTAGGGCGCAACTAGGGCGCAACTAGGGTGCAACTAGGGCGCAACTAGGGCGCAACTAGGGCGCAACAAGGGTGCAACTATAGCACAAGCAGGGAGCAAGTAGGGCGCAAGTAGGGCGCAACCACGGCACAAGTGGGGCACAACTAGGGCGTAACAAGGGCGCAACTAGGGCGCAACTTGAGCGCAACAAGGGCGCAACGAGGGCGCAACGAGGGCGCAACGAGGGCGCAACAAGGATGCAACTAGGGCGCAACTAAGGAACAACTAGGGTGCAACTAGGGTGCAACTAGGACGCAACTAGGGCGCGACTATGGCGCGACTAGAGCGCGACTAGGACGCGACTAGGGCGCAACTTGGGTGCAACTAGGTTGCAACTAGGGCGCAACTAAGACGCAACTAAGACGTAACTAGGGCGCAATAAGGGCGCAACTGGGGGCAACTAGGGTGCAACTAGGGCGCAACTTGGGCACAACTAGGGCGCAACTAGGGCACAACTAGGGCGCAACTAGGGCGCAACTAGGGCGCACCTAGGGCCCAACTAGGACGCAACAAGGGCAAAACTAAGGCGCAACCAGGGCGCAAATAGGGCACAAGTATGACGCAACTAGGGCGCAACTAGGGTACAACTAGGGCGTAGATAGTGCCCAACTGAGGCGCAACTAGGGCGCAAGTAGGGTGCAAGTAGGGCGCAAGTAGGGTGCAACTTGTGCGCAACTAGGGCGCGCACTCAGGGCGCAACTAGGGCGCAACTAGGATGCAAGTATGGCGCAACTAGGGTGCAACTAGGGCACAAGTAGGGGGTGAGTGAGATGTAACTAGGGCGCAACTAGGGCACAACTAGGGCGTAGCTAGTGCCCAACTGAGGCGTAACTAGGGCGCAAGTAGGACGCTAGTAGGGTGTATGTTTGGTGCAATAAGGGCGCAAGATGGGCGCAACCAGGGCGCAAGTTGGGCGCAACTAGGACGCACCTAAGGCGCAAGTAGGACGCAACTAGGGCACAACTAGGACGCAAGTAGGGCGCAAGTAGGGCGCAAGTAGGGCGCAACTAGGGCGCAACTAGGACGCAACTAGGGTGCAACTAGGGTGCAACTAGTGTGCAAGTTGGGCGCAACTAGGACGCAACTAAGGCGCAACTAGGGTGCAAGTAGGAGGAAACCACAGCGCAACTAGGGCGCAACTAGGGCGCAACTAAGGCGCAAGTAGGGTGCAACTAGGGCGCAACTAGAGCGCAAGTAGGGCATAATTAGGGCGCAACTAGGGTGCAACTAGTGCGCAAGTAGGGCACAAGTAGGATGCAACTAGCGCGCAACTAGGGCACAACTAGGGCGTAGCTGGTGCCCAACTAAGGCACAACTAGGGCGCAAGTAAGGTGCCAGTAGGGCGCAAGTAGGGTGCAATAAGGGCGCAAATAGGGTGCAACTAGGGCGCAACTAGGATGCAACTAGGGCGCAACTAGGGTGCAACTAGGGCGCGACTAGGGCGCAACAAGGGCGCAACTAGGGTGCAACTAGGGCACAACTAGGGCGCAACTAGGGCGCAACTAGGGCATAAGTAGGACACAACTAGGGTGCAACTAGGGCGCAACTAGGGCGCAACTAGGGCGCAACTAAGGTGCAACTAGGGCGCAACTAGGGTGCAACTAGGGTGCAACTAGTGCGCAACTAGTGTGCAACTAGGGTGCGACTAGGGCGCGACTAGGACACGACTTGGGCGCAACTAGGGCGCAACTAGGGCGCAACTAGGGCGCAACAAGGGCGCAACTAGGATGCAATTAGGGTGCAACTGGGGGCAACTAAGACGCAACTAGGGCACAACTAGGGCGCAACTAGGGCACAACTAGGGCGCAACTATGGCGCAACTATGGCGCGACTAGGCCGCGACTTGGGTGCAACTAGGGCGCAACTATGGCACAACTAGGGCGCAACTAGGGTGCAACTAGGGCGCAACTATGGCACAACTAGGGCGCAACTAGGGTGCAACTAGGGCGCAACTAGGGCGCAACTAAGGCGCAACTAGGACACAAATAGGGTACAAGTAGGACGTAACTAGGGCGCAACTAGGGTACAACTAGGGCATAGCTAGTCCCCAACTGAGGCGCAACTAGGGCGCAAGTAGGGTGCAAGTAGCGCGCAAGTAGGTTGCAACTTGTGCGCAACCAGGGCGCAACTAGGACGCAACTAGGGTGCAACTAGGACGCAACTAGGGTGCAACTAGGGTGCACGTAGGGCGCAACTAGGGTGCAACTAGGGCGCAAGTAGGGTGCAAGTAAGATGCAAATAGGGCGCAACTAGGGCACAATTAGGGCGTAGCTAGTGCCCAACTGAGGCGCAACTAGGGCGCAAGTAGGGCGCCAATAGGGTGTAAGTAGGGTGCAATACGGGCACTTGAAGGGCACAACTAGGGTGCAACTAGGGTGCAACTAAGACGCAACTAGGGTGCAAGTAGGGCGCAACTAGGGCACAATTAGGGTGCAAGTAGGGCGCAACTAGGGCACAACTAAGGCGCAACAAGGGCGCAAATATGACGCAACTAGGCGCAACTAGGGCGCAACTAGGGCGCAACTAGGGATGCGGTTTCTCTAAGATACCTTAGGACTCGCTTTGGTGCCTTCCAGTGTTGGGCACTGTAATTCCTATCTCCAACATATCGTGACATAACACTGAGAGGGAAAGCAAGGAGGGGACGAGTAGAGACCATTGCATACATCAGGGATCCCACCAGTTTAGGGTAGGGTTCTGGGGAAGGCAATGAGACTGTGTATGCTGGTGAGGTGAGTTTGTGGTCCACATTATGGGGGTTGGTGCCCCGTTGCTGTTCTCGAGTTCAAAGTGCTTCAGGAGTGAAGCAATGTAGGGATCTTGAGAGAGAGTGATGAGTCGCTTCTCCCGATCCCTCTGGATGTCAATCCCCAGGTAACGGGTCAGTTCCCCAAGGTCCTTCATGGTGAAACGTCCCAGGAGTGCTTCCTGCAGGTCCTAGAGAGCACTGGGATTGTTGGAGGCGAGAGCGAGGTCGTCCACATAGGCCTGAATATAGGTCTGCTCATCTGGCCGAGAGCGGAGGAAGAGACTGGGATCGACAGTGGAAACTGTGAATCCCAGATCAAGGAGAGTTGCTCGAAGTTTTGCATGCCATTTCTGAGGAGATTGTTTGAGGCCATAGACCGGGCAATGCAGCTTCCAGACAGTGTTGGGCTGGTCTGGAGTGTAGCCTTCCGGACACGCCAGGTACATAGTTTTGTGCAGATCTCCTTGAAGAAAGGTCATGGACATGTCCATGGCATGCAGCTCCATATCTTTGGTGGCTGCAATGTGCAGCAGGGCTCTCAAGGTGGTCAACTTGGCAGTGGGTGAGAAGGTGTCGAAGATTTCGACGCCGTATCGCTGTGAAACTCCTTTTGCTACATAGCAAGCCTTAAACTCTGTTGGCTTCCCCAGATGAGTCTTGACACAGAAGACCCATTTGCCTGCAACCACATTGGTGTCTGGTGGTCGAGGAACGTCAGTGTAAGTGGAGGTTGCCTTGAAGGAGGCCAGTTCGCTGGCAATGGCGGCTCGCCATTGGTCTGGTTGGGGCCCATTCACAGCCTCAGCATATGTGCTGGGGGTGGCAATGGGAGCTGTGGTGATGGTGGTGCTGAGAAGAGGAATGCGGGGATAGCGTCCGCGTCGCGGATTCATGGGAGGAGTTGGTCGATGAAGGAAGTTGAGACCATCTCCGGTTGCAATCCAGGAGGGCAGGAAGGAGGTTCGAAGAACCTCAACATGGCAATCTTCCTGGATGTTAAGATCTCCATCTGTGTCGGTCGTGGTGATGAGAGAGGCTGTTGCTCTGTTTCTGGTAAATCGTCGTAGCACTGGTTCTGCTGCTGGCACAATTCTTGGGGCAGGTCTCCCAGATGCTGTGGTCACTGCAATTCCTCCTGTGTCTGCTGCTGCTGTCATTGGTGCTGATGCTGCTGCAGCTGGAGGGAGGACTGCTGCTGTTGAGGGAAGTGGACGCCCGAGTGATGGAAGATATTCAGAGACGGTTTTGTAGTCATCGTCAGGAGTGAGAGGAGGGAGAGGCGGTAATGAGGTTGGTCGTGGTTGAACGGGAGTGAGTGTGGGAGAGAGTGTTGGTGGAGTAGATGTTGTTGGAGGAGTTGCCGGCGAGAATGGAGCGACTAGTGGAGGAAGGATGGTCGGTACAGTGGGCACTGTAGGTTGTTTCAGAAAGAGTGTCCAGGTGAGAGGAATAGTTGAGATGGGCGCAGATTGACGGAAGAAGGGAGTAATTTCGTCGAAATGGACATCTGTGCTGCAGGTTTCCCACTTGAGTTCGGGCTTGTAGAACAGGTAGCCAGAGGAGTTGAGGTCGAATCCAACAAACATGCGCCGCGTGGCTCGTGGTCCAACTTTGGAGAGATGCACGTGAGCTCTGTCAGCTTTGTTGATCAGGACGTAGGCTGTAGTACCCCAGACACGAAGTTTGGAGACGTCTGGCTTGTATCCCAGCCAGAGCTCTGCTGGTGTGATATCAGGAAGATGCTTGGCTGGATAATAGTTGTGCACTCTGGTGGCATAACGTAGTGCATAGGTCCAGAAGGTTTCCGGTGCTCCCGCATGCACAAGGAGAGTGCGAGTGAGAGCGACCAGGATCCCATTCCGTCTTTCTGCCACTCCGTTCTGCTCTGGTGCTTCTGGTACACTCATCTCATGCCCAATGCCACGCTCTGCCAGGAATTCACGGAGTTCATGAGATAGGAATTCACCACCTCTTTCTGTCCAGATTTTACCAATGGACCGGTTGAGGCGGCTCATTTGATACTTTGACCACTTGATGAAGGCGGATTTGGCATCAGCTTTGGACTTGAGAGAGATTGTGGCGCCGAAGCAAGAGTGGTCGTCCACAATGGTGAGAAAGTACTCATATCCTTGTAGAGAGGTGGGACAAATTGGTCCCACAAGGTCCATGTGGAGGATGTCGAGAGGCTTTGCTGCTCGAGCGGCGCGAGGAGGGTGAGGAGATGCCTTTAACTTACCAAGACTGCAGGCAGTGCAAGGTGGTCCTGCAAGACGGGTTAGTGGAGAGAGGGTAGGCAGGCCTTTCACCATATTTTTGGCCTGGAGACAAAGAAGGGCATTGAAGTTTGGATGACCAAGGCGGTGACGATGCAGAAGCAGAGGATGAGAGAGGCTGTGGCAATCAAAGGTGGAGGGTTGAGATTCGGCTTCAACGGCAAAGATCGCTGTGGTGCGAGGAATCTGCAGTCGGTAGAGGTTGTTGCAAACGGTGAAGGTTGCCAGTAAATTGTTGTCAGCTGTCGTCAGTTCGGCTTCCGACCCATAGGCGGGGAAGAAGATGATTACTCCTTCCTTCTGGAGTTGATGAACTGAAAGGAGATTGTGTCGAAGGTCCGGGGTGTGGTAATCCCGATTCTGTCCACTTGGTGCAGCAGGAGAAGTCAGAGTAGCGGAGTAGTGACAGAGTGATGTCATCCCCTTTGTTGCGCCGGTGATGGTTACTGGTGTTGCCAGCGGTATGGTGATGTCAGCATCTTTGAGTGTATGGATAGCACACCCTGAATCGAGAACTTGTTTGATGTAGAGAGAGTCAGATGTAGCGAGAAGTGTCAGTGGAGGAGGTTCTCCATCTTGGATGGAGACTTGAGCGACATCAAAGAAGGAGGGCTTTGTTGTGGTGGCAACGTCTGCATTGTCCTTGTCTGGTGCGGCGCGCGGCGGAAGGAGGCGAACAAACACAGTTGCGACTGCGAAGATGATCACTGGAACCATGGTGGCCGGTAAACCACGGCTAGAAACCTAGTGCTCTGATACCATGTCAGGATTTGGAGGATTCGAAAGGGCGACACGAGAGACCTTGTGGCACTTGCGAGGGCACAAGTGATGAGCTGAGCAGATCGGTAGTAATAGGTTATGGAGCTCAGCGATACGCAGCAAGCAGATGACTGAAGGACGGAAGCGATGACAGCTGCGAGGAAGATGAAGGAAAGGATTGATTGATAGATTAGTGGAAGCAAAGAGTATGTTGCTCTAGGGTACCTAAAGTAGTGTGTTAGGTCTCGCTAGGATCCCTGCGCGGTGGAAGCGCTAGTTTGTGTAATGCAGGCGACGTGTGGCGATGGTTTCACCGTAGCGGGTCAGGACATGGCTTTTGTTGGCAAACGATCCTTGTTCGTGCATGTCCGTTGGGATTCGTGCGTTTCTGGTTTTGTTGCGTGTGCTCGGATGTGTTCCGGTCTTCTTGCTGGTTTCTCTTCTTTATTTCCGAAACATATAACCAAACTAGGCATATGTCACTGACCATGACCAAAGAATCTCAATATGGGTGATCAACGTTCACCAACCATAACACGAGTCACAAATGGTCAGAGGGAGAAACAATGGTCTGGGAATATCAGTTCTCAGCTAGCAAGTACAACGACCTTCAATCAGTAATAGCACGGTGTGGCTACCATGCACAACGACCGACCAAAGTAGGCATATGTACTGCCTTTGACCAAAGAAGTCCGCTGTGTGTGGTCAACACTGACAACCTATAATACGAGTCACAAATGGTCAGAGGGGGAGACAATGGGTTGGGAACACTAGGTATCAACTAGCAAGCACAATGACCTTCAATAAGTTGTGGCACGGTGTGGATACCATGCACGGTGGCCAACCAAAGTAGGCATATGTCACTGACCATGACCAAAGAATGTCACTATGTGTGGTAAACTGTGACAACTCATAACACAAGTCACAAATGGTCAGAGTGGAAGATAATGATTTGTGAATACTATTTATCGACTAGCAAGTAGAAATACCTTCCATATGTAGTGGCACAGTGTGGCTTCAATGCACAGTGACCAACCAAAGAATGCATATGTCACTGACCATGACCAACAAATTTCACTTCATGTAGTCAATATCATCAACTCACAACAGGAGTCACAGATAGTCAGAGGGGGTAGCAGTGGTTTGGGAAGACTAGCTATCAACTAGAAAGCACAAAGACCTTCAATACATAGTGACACGGCGTGGTAACCATGTACAGTGACAAACGAAAGTAGGCATCTGTCACTAACTATGACCAGAATAATTTCACAGTGTGTGGTCAACGTTGAAAACTCATAACACGAGTCACAAATGGTCAGAGGGGGAAACAATGGGCTGGGAACACTAGTTATGAACTAGCAAGTAAAAAGACCTTCAACAAGTAGTAACACGGTGTGGCTAGCGTGCACAGTGACCAACCAAAGGATGCATACGTCACTGACTATGACCGAAGAAGTCCACTATGTGTGGTCAACATTGACAACTCATAACACGAGTCACAAATGGTCAGAGGGAGAGACAATGGTTTGGGAACCCTATGTATCAACCAGAAAGGACAAAGAACTTCAATACGTAGTGGCACAGTGTCGCTACTATGCACACCAAACAACCAAAATATACATATGTCACTGACCATGACCAAAGAATTTCAATATGGATGGTCAAAGTTCACCAACCATAACACGAGTCACAAATGGTCAGAGGGGGAAACAATGGTCTGGGAATATCAGTTCTCAACTAGCAAGTAAAACGACCTTCAATCAGTAGTAGCACGGTGTGGCTACCATGCACAACGACCGACCAAAGTAGGCATACGTACTGCCTTTGACCAAAGAAATCCGCTGTGTGTGGTCAACGTTGACAACTCATAGTACGAGTCACAAATGGTCAGAGGAGGAGACAATGATTTGGGAACACCAGGTATCAACTATCAAGCACAAGGACCTTCAATAAGTCGTGGCACGGTATGGATACCATGCACGATGACCAACCGAAGTAGGCATATGTCACTGACCATGACCAAAGAATGTCACTATGTGTGGTTAACTCTAACAACTCAAAACACGAGTCACAAATGGTCAGAGTGGAAGATAATGGTTTGTGAATACTAGTTATCGACTAGCAAGTACAAATACCTTCCATATTTAGTGGCACAGTGTGGCTACAATGCACAGTGATCCACCAAAGTATGCATATGTCACTGACCATGACCAAAGAATTTCACTTCATGTGGTCAATGTTGACAACTCACAACACGAGTCACAGATAGTCAGAGGGGGTAACAATGGTTTGGGAAGACTAGCTATCAACTAGAAGCACAAAGACCTCCAATATGTAGTGACACGGCGTGGTAACCATGTTCAGTGACAAACCAAAGTAGGCATAGGTCACTAACCATGACCAAAAGAATTTCACAGTGTGTTGTCAATGTTGAAAACTCATAACACGAGCCACAAATGGTCAGAGGGGGAAACAATGGATTGGGAACACTAGTTATCAATGAGAAGGTACAAAGACCATCAACAAGTAGTGGCACGGTGTGGCTAGCGTGCACAGTGACCAACCAAAGGATGCATACGTCACTGACTATGACCGAAGAAGTCCACTATGTGTGGTCAACATTGACAACTCATAACACGAGTCACAAATGGTCAGAGGGAGGGACGATAGTTTGGGAACCCTATGTATCAACTAGAAAGGAAAACGAACTTCAATACGTAGTGGCACGGTGTGGCTACTATGCACATCAAACAACCAAACTAGGCATATGTCACTGACCATGACAAAAGAATTTCAATATGGATGGTCAACGTTCACCAACCATAACACGAGTCACAAACGGTCAGAGGGGGAGACAATGGTCTGCGAATATCAGTTATCAACTAGCAAGTACGACGACCTTCAATCAGTAGTAGCACGGTGTGGCTATCATGCACAATGACCAACCAAAGGAGGCATATGTACTGCCTTTGACCAAAGAAATCCGCTGTGTGTGGTCAACGTTGACATCTCATAATACGAGTCACAAATGGTTAGAGGGGGAAACAATGGTTTGGGAACACCAAGTATCAACGAGCAAGCACAAGGACCATCAATGAGTTGTGGCACGGTGTGGATACCATGCACGATGATCAACCAATGTAGGCATATGTTACTGACCATGACCAAATAATGTCACTATGTATGGTAAACGTTGGCAACTCATAACACGAGTCACAAATGGTCAGTGTGGAAGATAATGGTTTGTGAATACTAGTTATCGACTAGCAAATACAAATACCTTCAGTATGTAGTGACACAGTGTGGCTACCATGCACAGTGAAAAACCAAAGTATGCATATGTCATTTACCATGACCAACGAATTTCACTTCATGTGGTCAACATTGACAACTCACAACACGAGTCACAGATAGTCAGACAGGGGTAACAATGGTTTGGAAAGACTAGCTATCAACTAGAAAGCACAAAGACCTTCAATACGTAGTGACACGGTGTGGTAACCATTTACAGTGACAAACCAAACTAGGCATATGTCACTAATCATGACCAAACTAATGTCACAGTGTGTGGTCAACGTTGAAAACTCATAACACGAGTCACAAATGGTCAGAGGGGGAAACAAAGGGTTGGGAAGACTAGTTATCAACTAGAAAGACCTTCAACAAAGACCTTCAACAAGTAGTGGCATGGTGTGGCTAGCGTGCACAGTGACAAATCAAAGGATGCATATGTCACTGACTATGACCGAAGAAGTCCACTATGTGTGGTCAACATTGACAACTCATAACACGAGTAACAAATGGTCAGCCGGAGAGACAATGGTTTGGGAACCCTATGTAGCGACTAGAAAGGACAAAGAACTTCAATATGTAGTGGCACGGTGTGGCTACTATGCACACCAAACAACCAAACTAGGCATATGTCACTGACCATGACCAAAGAATTTCAATGTGGGTGGTCAAAATTCACCAACCATAACAGGAGGCACAAATGCTCAGAGGGGGAAACAATGGTCTGGGAATATCAGTTCTCAACTAGCAAGTACAACGACCTTCAAACAGTAGTAGCACGGTGTGGCTACCATGCACAACGACCGACCAAAGTAGGCATACGTACTGCCTTTGACCAAAGAAATCCGCTGTGTGTGGTCAACGTTGACAACTCATAATACGAGTCACAAATGGTCAGAGGAGGAGACAATGGTTTGGGAACACCAGGTATCAACTAGCAAGCACAAGGACCTTCAATAAGTTGTGGCACGGTATGGATACCATGCACGATGACCAACCAAAGTATGCATATGTCACTGACCATGACCAACAAATTTCACTTCATGTAGTTAATGTTATCAACTCACAACAGGATTCACAGATATTCAGGGGGGGTAGCAGTAGTTTGGGAAAACTAGCTATCAACTAGAAAGCACAAAGACCTTCAATACATAGTGACACGGCGTGGTAACCATGTACAGTGACAAACGAAAGTAGGCATCTGTCACTAACCATGACCAAAATAATTTCACAGTGTGTGGTCAACGCTGAAAACTCATAACACGAGTCACAAATGGTCAGAGGGAGAAACAATGGGCTGGGAACACTAGTAATCAACTAGCAAGTACAAAGACCTTCAACAAGTAGTAACACGGTGTGGCTAGCGTGCACAGTGACCAACCAAAGGATGCATACGTCACTGACTATGACCGAAGAAGCCCACTATGTGTGGTCAACATTGACAACTCATAACACGAGTCACAAATGGTCAGAGGGAGAGACAATGGTTTGGGAACCCTATGTATCAACCAGAAAGGACAAAGAACTTCAATACGTAGTGGCACAGTGTGGCTACTATGCACACCAAACAACCAAACTATGCATATGTCACTGACCATGACCAAAGAATTTCAATATGGATGGTCAACGTTCACCAACCATAACACGAGTCACAAATGGTCAGAGGGGGAAACAATGGTCTGGGAATATCAGTTCTCAACTAGCAAGTACAACGACCTTCAATCAGTAGTAGCACGGTGTGGCTACCATGCACAACGACCGACCAAAGTAGGCATACGTACTGCCTTTGACCAAAGAAATCTGCTGTGTGTGGTTAACGTTGACAACTCATAATACGAGTCACAAATGGTCAGAGGAGGAGACAATGGTTTGGGAACACCAGGTATCAACTATCAAGCACAAGGACCTTCAATAAGTTGTGGCACGGTATGGATACCATGCATGATGACCAACCGAAGTAGGCATATGTCACTGACCATGACCAAAGAATGTCACTATGTGTGGTAAACTCTGACAACTCAGAACACGAGTCACAAATGGTCAGAGTGGAAGATAATGGTTTGTGAATACTAGTTATCGACTAGCAAGTACAAATACCTTCCATATTTAGTGACACAGTGTGGCTACAATGCACAGTGACCAACCAAAGTATGCATATGTCACTGACCATGACCAAAAAGAATTTCACTTCATGTGGTCAATGTTGACAACTCACAACACGAGTCACAGATAGTCAGAGGGGGTAACAATGGTTTGGAAAGACTAGCTATCAACTAGAAGGACAAAGACCTCCAATATGTAGTGACACGGCGTGGTAACCATGTACAGTGACAAACCAAAGTAGGCATAGGTCACTAACCATGACCAAAAGAATTTCACAGTGTGTGGTCAACGTTGAAAACTCATAACACGAGCCACAAATGATCAGAGGGGGAAACAATGGATTGGGAACACTAGTTATCAATGAGAAGGTACAAAGACCTTCAACAAGTAGTGGCACGGTGTGGCTAGCGTGCACAGTGACCAACCAAAGGATGCATATGTCAATGACTATGACCGAAGAAGTCCACTATGTGTGGTCAACATTGACAACTCATAACACGAGTCACAAATGGTCAGAGGGAGGGACGATGGTTTGGGAACCCTATGTATCAACTAGAAAGGAAAAAGAACTTCAATACGTAGTGGCACGATGTGGCTACTATGCACATCAAACAACCAAACTAGGCATATGTCACTGACCATGACAAAAGAATTTCAATATGGATGGTCAACGTTCACCAACCATAACACGAGTCACAAACGGTCAGAGGGGGAAACAATGGTCTGGGAATATCAGTTATCAACTAGCAAGTACGACAACCTTCAATCAGTAGTAGCACGGTGTGGCTTTCATGCACAATGACCGACCAAAGTAGGCATATGTACTGCCTTTGAGCAAAGAAATCCGCTGTGTGTGGTCAACGTTGACATCTCATAATACGAGTCACAAATGGTCAGAGGAAGAAACAATGGTTTGGGAACACCAAGTATCAACGAGCAAGCACAAGGACCGTCAATGAGTTGTAACACGGTGTGGATACCATGCACGATGATCAACCAATGTAGGCATATGTCACTGACCATGACCAAATAATGTCACTATGTATGGTAAACGTTGACAACTCATAACACAAGTCACAAATGGTCAGTGTGGAAGATAATGGTTTGTGAATACTAGTTATTGACTAGCAAATACAAATACCTTCAGTATGTAGTGACACAGTGTGGCTACCATGCACAGTAAAAAACCAAAGTATGCATATATCACTTACCATGACCAAAGAATTTCACTTCATGTGGTCAACGTTGACAACTCACAACACGAGTCACAGATAGTCAGACAGGGGTAACAATGGTTTGGAAAGACTAGCTATCAACTAGAAAGCACAAAGACCTTCAATACGTAGTGACACGGTGTGGTAACCATTTACAGTGACAAACCACACTAGGCATATGTCACTAATCATGACCAAACGAATGTCACAGTGTGTGGTCAACGTTGAAAACTCATAACACGAGTCACAAATGGTCAGAGGGGGAAACAATGGGTTGGGAAGACTAGTTATCAACTAGCAAGTACAAATACCTTCAACAAGTAGTGGCACGGTGTGGCTAGCGTGCACAGTGACAAATCAAAGGATGCATACGTCACTGACTATGACCGAAGAATTCCACTATGTGTGGTCAACATTGACAACTCATAACACGAGTAACAAATGGTCAGCCGGAGAGACAATGGTTTGGGAACCCTATGTATCGACTAGAAAGGACAACGAACTTCAATATGTAGTGGCACGGTATGGCTACTATGCACACCAAACAACCAAACTAGGCATATGTCACTGACCATGACCAAAGAATTCCAATGTGGGTGGTCAAAATTCACCAACCATAACAGGAGGCACAAATGCTCAGAGGGGGAAACAATGGTCTGGGAATATCAGTTCTCAACTAGCAAGTACAACGACCTTCAATCAGTAGTAGCACGGTGTGGCTACCATGCACAACGACCAACCAAAGTAGGCATACGTACTGCCTTTGACCAAAGAAATCCGCTGTGTGTGGTCAATGTTGACAACTCATAATACGAGTCACAAATGGTCAGAGGAGGAGACAATGGTTTGGGAACACCAGGTATCAACTAGCAAGCACAAGGGCCTTCAATAATTTGTGGCACGGTATGGATACCATGCACGATGACTAACCAAAGTAGGCATATGTCACTGACCATGACCAAAGAATGTCACTATGTGTGGTAAACTCTGACAACTCTGAACACGAGTCACAAATGGTCAGAGTGGAAGATAATGGTTTGTGAATACTAGTTATCGACTAGCAAGTACAAATACCTTCCATATGTAGTGGCACAGTATGGCTACAATGCACAGTGACCAACCAAAGTATGCATATGTCACTGACCATGACCAAAGAATTTCACTTCATGTGGTCAATGTTGACAACTCACAACACGAGTCACAGATAGTCAGAGGGGGTAACAATGGTTTGG
>SZWC01003822.1:160552-173173 GCA_023375785.1 Penium margaritaceum
TATGTAGTGGCACAGTGTGGCTACAATGCACAGTGACCAACCAAAGTATGCATATGTCACTGACCATGACCAAAGAATTTCACTTCATGTGGTCAATGTTGACAACTCACAACACGAGTCACAGATAGTCAGAGGGGGTAACAATTGTTTGGGAATACTAGCTATCAACTAGAAAGCACAAAGACCTCCAATCTGTAGTGACACGGCGTGGTAACCATGTACAGTGACAAACCAAAGTAGGCATAGGTCACTAACCATGACCAAAATAATTTCACAGTGTGTGGTCAACGTTGAAAACTCATAACACGAGCCACAAATGGTCAGAGAGGGAAACAATGGATTGGGAACACTAGTTATCAATGAGAAGGTACAAAGACCTTCAACAAGTAGTGGCACGGTGTGGCTAGCGTGCACAGTGACCAACCAAAGGATGCATACGTCACTGACTATGACCGAAGAAGTCCACTATGTGTGGTCAACATTGACAACTCATAACACGAGTCACAAATGGTCAGAGGGAGGGACGATGGTTTGGGAACCCTATGTATCGACAAGAAAGGATAACAAACTTCAAAACGTAGTGGCACGGTGTGGCTACTATGCACATCAAACAACCAAACTAGGCATATGTCACTGACCATGACAAAAGAATTTCAATATGGATGGTCAACGTTCACCAACCATAACACGAGTCACAAACGGTCAGAGGGGGAAACAATGGTCTGGGAATATCAGTTATCAACTAGCAAGTACGACGAACTTGAATCAGTAGTAGCACGGTGTGGTTATGATACACAATGACCGACCAAAGGAGGCATATGTACTGCCTTTGACCAAAGAAATCCGCTGTGTGTGGTCAACAATGACATCTCATAATACGAGTCACAAATGGTCAGAGGGGGAAACAATGGTTTGGGAACACCAAGTATCAAAAAAAAGCACAAGGATCGTCAATGAGTTGTGGCACGGTGTGGATACCATGCACGATGATCAACCAATGTAGGCATATGTCACTGACCATGACCAAATGATGTCACTATGTATGGTAAACGTTGGCAACTCATAACACGAGTCACAAATGGTCAGTGTGGAAGATAATGGTTTGTGAATACTAGTTATCGACTAGCAAGTACAAATACCTTTAGTATGTAGTGGCACAGTGTGGCTACAATGCACAGTGAAAAACCAAAGTATGCATATGTCACTCACCATGACCAAAGAATTTCACTTCATGTGGTCAATGTTGACAACTCACAACACGAGTCACAGATAGTCAGAGGGGGTAACAATGGTTTGGGAATACTAGCTATCAACTAGAAAGCACAAAGACCTCCAATATGTAGTGACACGGCGTGGCAAACATGTACAGTGACAAACCAAAGTAGGCATAGGTCACTAACCATGACCAAAAGAATTTCACAGTGTGTGGTCAACGTTGAAAACTCATAACACGAGCCACAAATGGTCAGAGGGGGAAACAATGGATTGGGAACACTAGTTATCAATGAGAAGGTACAAAGACCTTCAACAAGTAGTGGCACGGTGTGGCTAGCGTGCATAGTGACCAACCAAAGGATGCATACATCACTGACTATGACCGAAGAAGTCCACTATGTGTGGTCAACATTGACAACTCATAACACGAGTCAAAAATGGTCAGAGGGAGGGACGATGGTTTGGGAACCCTATGTATTGACTAAAAAGGAAAACTAACTTGAAAACGTAATGGCACGGTGTGGCTACTATGCACATCAAACAACCAAACTAGGCATATGTCACTGACCATGACAAAATAATTTCAATATGGATGGTCAACGTTCACCAACCATAACACGAGTCACAAACGGTCAGAGGGGGAAACAATGGTCTGGGAATATCAGTTATCAACTAGCAAGTACGATGAACTTCAATCAGTAGTAGCACGGTGTGGCTATCATGCACAATGACCGACCAAAGTAAGCATATGTACTGCCTTTTACCAAAGAAATCCGCTGTGTGTGGTCAACGTTGGCATCTCATAATACGAGTCACAAATGGTCAGAGGGGGAAACAATGGTTTGGGAACACCAAGTAGCAACGAGAAAGCACAAGGACCGTCAATGAGTTGTCGCACGGTGTGGATACCATGCACGATGATCAACCAATGTAGGCATATGTCACTGACCATGACCAAATAATGTCACTATGTATGGTAAACGTTGGCAACTCATAACACGAGTAACAAATGGTCAGTGTGGAAGATAATGGTTTGTGAATACTAGTTATCGACTTGCAAGTACAAATACCTTCAGTATGTAGTGGCACAGTGTGGCTACCATGCACAGTGAAAAACCAAAGTATGCATATGTCACTTACCATGACCAAAGAATTTCACTTCATGTGGTCAACGTTGACAACTCACAACATGAGTCACAGATAGTCAGAGGGGGGTAACAATGGTTTGGAAAGACTAGCTATCAACTAGAAAGCACAAAGACCTTCAATACGTAGTGAGACGGCGTGGTAACCATTTACAGTGACAAACCAAACTAGGCATATGTCACTAATCATGACCAAATGAATTTCACAGTGTGTGGTCAACGTTGAAAACCCATAACACGAGTCACAAATGGTCAGAGGAGGAAACAATGGGTTGGGAAGACTAGTTATCAACTAGCAAGTACAAAGACCTTCAACAAGTAGTGGCACGGTGTGGCTAGCGTGCACAGTGACAAATCAAAGGATGCATACGTCACTGACTATGACCGAAGAAGTCCACTATGTGTGGTCAACATTGACAACTCATAACACGAGTCACAAATGGTCAGCCGGAGAGACAATGGTTTGGGAACCCTATGTATCGACTAGAAAGGACAAAGAAATTCAATACGTAGTGGCACGGTGTGGCTACTATGCACACCAAAAAACCAAACTAGGCATATGTCACTGACCATGACCAAAGAATTTCAATGTGGGTGGTCAAAATTCACCAACCATAACAGGAGGCACAAATGCTCAGAGGGAGAAACAATGGTCTGGGAATATCAGTCCTCAACTAGCAAGTACAACGACCTTCAATCAGTAATAGCACGGTGTGGCTACCATGCACAACGTCCGACCAAAGTAGGCATATGTCCTGCCTTTGACCAAAGAAATCGGCTGTATGTGGTCAACTTTGACAACTCATAATACGAGTCACAAATGGTCAGAGGGGGAAACAATGGTTTGGGAACACCAACTATCAACATGCAAGCACAAGGACCTTCAATAAGTTGTGGCACGGTGTGGATACCATGCACGATGACCAACCAAAGTAGGCATATGTCACTGACCATGACCAAAGAATGTCACTATGTGTGGCAAACTTTGACAACTCATAACACGAGTCACAAATGGTCAGAGTAGAAGATGATGGTTTGTGAATACTAGTTATCCACTAGCAAGTACAAATACCTTCCATGTGTAATTGCACAGTGTGGCTACAATGCACAGTGACAAACCAAAGTATGCATATGTCACTGGCCATGACCAAAGAATTTCACTTCATGTGGTCAATGTTGACAACTCACAACACGAGTCACAGATAGTCAGAGGGGGTAACAATGGCTTGGGAAGACTAGCTATCAACTAGAAAGCACAAAGACCTTCGATAAATAGTAACCCGGCGTGGTAACCATGTACAGTGATAAACCAAAGTAGGCATATGTCACTAGCCATGACCAAAAGAATTTCACAGTGTGTGGTCAACGTTGAAAACTCATAACACGAGTCACAAATGGTCAGATGGGGAAACAATGGGTTGGGAACACTAGTTATCAACTAGCAAGTACAAAAACCTTCAACAAGTAGTGGCACGGTATGGCTAGCGTATACAGTGACCAACAAAAGGATGCATACGTCACTGACTATGCCCGAAGAAGTCCACTATGTGTGGTCAACATTGACAACTCATAACACGAGTCACAAATGGTGAGAGGGAGAGACATTGGCTTGCGCACCCTATGTATTGACTAGAAAGGACAAAGAACTTCAATACGTAGTGGCACGGTGTGGCTACTATGCACACCAAACAACCAAACTAGGCATATGTCACTGAACATGACCAAAGAATTTCAATATGGGTGGTCAACGATCACCAACCATAACACGAGTCACAAACTGTTAGAGGGGGAAACAATGGTATGTGAATATCAGTTCTCAACTGGCAAGCACAACGAACTTCAATTAGTAGTAACACAGTGTGCCTACCATGCACAATGATCGACCAAAGTAGGCATATGTACTGCCTTTGACCAAAGAAATCCGCTGTGTGTGGTCAATGTTGACAACTCATAATACGAGTCACAAATGGTCAGAGGGGGAAACAATGGTTTGGGAACACCAGGTATCAACTAGCAAGCACAAGGACCTTCAATAAGTTGTGGCACGGTGTGGATACCATGCACGATGACCAACCAAAGTAGGCATATGTCACTTACCATGACGAAATAATGTCACTATGTGTGGTAAACTTTGACAACTCATATCACGAGTCACAAATGGTAAGAGTGGAAGATAATGGTTTGTGAATACTAGTTTTCGACTAGCAAGTACAAATACCTTCAACATGTAGTGGCACAGTGTGGCTACAATGCACAGTGACCAACCAAAGTATGCATATGTCACTGACCATGACCAAAGAATTCCACTTCATGTGGTCAATGTTGACAACTCACAACACGAGTCACAGATAGTCAGAGGGGGTCAAAATGATTTGGGAAGACTAGCTATCAACTAGAAAGCATGAAGACCTTCAATACATAGTGACACGGCGTGGAAACCATGTACAGTGACAAACCAAAGTAGGCATATGTCACTAACCATGACCAAAAGAATTTCACAGTGTGTGGTCAACGTTGAAAACTCATAACACGAGTCACAAATGGTCGTATGGGGAAACAATGGGTTGGTAACACTAGTTATAAACTAGCAAGTACAAAAACCTTCAACAAGTAGTGGCACGCTGTGGCTAGCGTGCACAGTAACCAACCAAATGATGCATACGTCACTGACTATGACCGAAGAATTCCACTATGTGTGGTCAACATTGACAACTCATAACACGAGTCACAAATGTTCAAAGGGATAGACAATGGTTTGCGAACCCTATGTATCGACCACAAAGGACAAAGAACTTCAATACGTAGTGGGGCGGTGTGGCTACTATGCACACCAATCAACCAAACTAGGCATATGTCACTGACCATGACCGAAGAATTTCAACATGGGTTGTCACCGTTCACCAGCCATAACACGAGTCACAAACGGTCAGAGGGGGAAACAATGGTATGGGAATATCAGTTCTCAACTAGCAAGTACAACGACCTTCAATCAGTAGTACCACGGTGTGGCTACCATGCACAATGACCGACCAAAGTAGGCATATGTACTGCCTTTGACCAAAGAAATCTGCTGAGTGTGCTCAACGTTGACAACTCATAATACGAGTCACAAATGGTCAGAGGGGAACAATGATTTGGGAACACCAGGTATCAACTAGCAAGCCCAAGGACCTTCAATACGTTGTGGCACGGTGTGGATACCATGCACGATGACCAACCAAAGTAGGCATATGTCACTGCTCATGACCAAATAATGTCTCTATGTGTGGTAACTTTTACAACTCATAACACGAGTCACAAATGGTCAGAGTGGAAGATAATGGTTTGTGAATACTAGCTATCGACTAGCAAGTACAAATACCTTCAATATGCAGTGGCACAGTGTGGCTACAATGCACAGTGACCAACCAAAGTATGCATATGTCACTGATCATGACCAAAGTATTTCACTTCATGTCGTCAATGTTGACAACTCACAACACGAGTCACAGATAGTCAGAGGGGGTAACAATGATTTGGGAAGATTAGCTATCAACTAGAAAGCACGAAGACCTTCAATACGTAGAGACATGGCAAGGTTACCATGTACAGTGACAAACCAAGGTAGGCATATGTCACTAGCCATGACCAAAAGAATTTCACAGTGTGTGGTCAATGTTGAAAACTCATAACACGAATCACAAATCGTCTGAGGGGGAAACAATGGGTTGGGAACACTAGTTATCAACTAGCAAGTACGAAGACCTTCAACAAGTAGTGGCACGGTGTAGCTAGCGTGCACAGTGACCAATGAAAGGATGCATACGTCACTGACTATGCCCGAAGAAGTCAACTATGTGTGGTCAACATTCACAACTCATAATACGAGTCACCAATTGTCAAAGGGAGAGACAATGGCTTGGGAACCCTATGTATTAACTAGAAAGGACAAAGAACATCAACACGTAGTGGCACGGTCTGGCTACTATGCACACCAAACACCCAAACTAGGCATATGTCACTGACCATGACCAAAGAATTTCAATATGGGTGGTCAATGTTCACCAACCATAACACGAGTCACAAACGGTTGGAGGGGGAAACAATGGTCTGGGAATATCAGTTCTAAACTGGCAAGTACAACGACCTTCAATCAGTATTAGCACGGTGTGGCTACCATGCACAATGATCGACAAAAGTAGGCATATGTACTGCCTTTGACCAAAAAAATATGCTGTGTGTCGTCAACGTTGACAACTCATAATACGAGTCACAAATGGTCACAGGGGGAAACAATGGTTTGGAAACACCAGGCATATGTCACTTACCATGACCAACATTGACAACTCATAACACGAGTCACAAATGGTCAGAGTGGAAGATAATGGTTTGTGAATACTAGTTATCGACTACCAAGTACAAATACCTTCAACATGTAGTGGCACAGTGTGGCTACAATGCACAGTGACCAACCAAAGTATGCATATGTCACTGACCATGACCAAAGAATTTCACTTCATGTGGTCAATGTTGACGACTCACAACACGAGTCACAGATAGTCAGAGGGGGTAACAATGATTTGGGAAGACTAGCTATCAACTAGAAAGCACGAAAACCTTCAATACATAGTGACACGGCGTGGTAACCATATACAGTAACAAACCAAAGTAGGCATATGTCACTAACCATGAGCAGAAGAATTTCACAGTGTGTGCTCAACGTTGAAAACTCATAACACGAGTCACAAATGGTCAGATGGGGAAAAAATGGGTTAGTAACACTAGTTATCAGCTAGCAAGTACAAAAACCTTCAACAAGTAGTGGCACGCTGTGGCTAGCGTGCACAGTGACCAACCAAAGGATGCATACGTCACTGACGATGACCGAAGAAGTCCACAATGTGTGGTCAATATTGACAACTCATAACGTGAGTGACAAATGGTCACAGGGAGAGACAATGGTTTGGGAACCCTATGTATCTACTAGAAAGGACAAATACCTTCAATACGTAGTGGAACGGTGTGGCTACAATGCACACCAACCAACCAAACTAGGCATATGTCACTGACCATGACCAAAGAATTTCAACATGGGTGGTCAACGTTCACCAACCATAACACAAGTCACAAACGGTCAGAGGGGGAAACAATGGTCTGGGAATATCAGTTCTCAACTAGCAAGTACAACGACCTTCAATCAGTAGTAGCAAGGTGTGGCTACCATGCACAATGACTGACCAAAGTAGGCATATGTACTGTCTTTGACCAAAGAAATCCGCTGTGTGTGGTGAACGTTGACAACTCATAAAGGGAGTCACAAATGATCAGAGGGGGAAACAATGGTCTGGGAATATCAGTTCTCAACTAGCAAGTACAACGACCTTCAATCAGTAGTAGCAAGGTGTGGCTACCATGCACAATGACTGACCAAAGTAGGCATATGTACTGTCTTTGACCAAAGAAATCCGCTGTGTGTGGTGAACGTTGACAACTCATAAAGGGAGTCACAAATGATCAGAGGGGGAAACAATGGTTTGGGAACACCAGGTATCAAGTAGCAAGCACAAGGACCTTCAATAAGTTGTGGCACGATGTGGATACCATGCACCATGACCACCCAAAGTAGGCATATGTCACTAACCATGACCAAATAATGTCGCTATGTGTGGTAACTTTGACAACTCATGACATGAGTCACAAAAGGTCAGAGTGGAAGATGATGGTTTGTGAATACTAGTTCTCGACTAACAAGTACAAATACCTTCAATATGTAGTGGCATAGTATGGCTACAATGCAAACTGACCAACCAAAGTATGCATATGTCACTGATCATGACCAAAGAATTTCACTTCATGTGGTCAATGTTGACAACTCACAACACGAGTCACAGATATTCAGAGGGGGTAACAACGATTTGGGAAGACTAGCCATCAACTAGAAATCACAAAGACCTTCAATACGTAGAGACACGGCGTGGTAACCATGTACAGTGACAACCCAAAGTAGGCATATGTCACTAACCATGACCAAAAGAATTTCACAGTGTGTGGTCAACGTTGAAAACTCATAACATGATTCACAAATGGTCAGATGGAGAAACAATGGGTTGGGAACACTAGTTATCAACAAGCAAGTACAAAAACCTTCAACAAGTAGTGGCACGCTGTGGCTAGCATGCGCAGTGACCAACCAAAGGATGCATACGTCACTGACGATGACGGAAGAGGTCCACTATGTGTGGTCAACATTGACAACTCATAACATGAGTCACAAATGGTCAGAGGGAGAGACAATGGTTTGGTAACCCTATGTATCGACTAGAAAGGACAAAGAACTTCAATACGTAGTAGCACGGTGTGCCTACTATGCACACAAAACAACCAAACTAGGCATATGTCACTGACCATAACCAAAGAATTTCAACATGGGTGGTCAACGTTCACCAACCATAAAACGAGACACAAACGGTCAGAGGGGGAAACAATGGTCTGGGAATATCAGTTCTCAACTAGCAAGTACAATGACCTTCAATCAGTAGTAGCACGGTGTGGCTACCATGCACAATGAACGACCAAAGAAGGCATATGTACTGTCTTTGAACGAAGAAATCCGCTGTGTGTGGTCAACGATGACAACTCATAATACGAGTCACAAATGGTCAGAGGGAGAAATAATGGTTTGGGAACACCAGGTATCAACTAGCAAGCACAAGGACCTTCAATAAGTTGTGGCACGGTGTGGATACCATGCACGATGACCAACCAAAGTAGGCATATGTCACTGACCATGACCAAAGAATTTCAATATGGGTGGTCAATGTTCACCAACCATAACACGAGTCGAAAACGTTCAGAGGGGGAAACAATGGTCTGGGAATATCAGTTCTCAACTAGCAAGTACAATGACCTTCAATCAGTAGTAGCACGGTGTGGCTACCATGCACAATGAACGACCAAAGAAGGCATATGTACTGTCTTTGAACGAAGAAATCCGCTGTGTGTGGTCAACGATGACAACTCATAATACGAGTCACAAATGGTCAGAGGGAGAAATAATGGTTTGGGAACACCAGGTATCAACTAGCAAGCACAAGGACCTTCAATAAGTTGTGGCACGGTGTGGATACCATGCACGATGACCAACCAAAGTAGGCATATGTCACTGACCATGACCAAATAATGTCACTATGTGTGGTGAACTTTGACAACTCATAACACGAGTCAAAAATGGTCAGAGTGGAAGATAATGGTTTGTGAATACTAGTTATCGACTAGCAAGTACAAATACCTTCAATATGTAGTGGCACAGTATGGCTACCATGCACAGTGACCAACTAAAGTATGCATATGTCACTGACCATGACCAAATAATTTTACTTCATGTGGTCAACGTTGACAACTCACAACACGACTCACAGATAGTCAGAGGGGGGTAACCATGGTTTGGGAAGACTAGCTATCAACTAGAAAGCACAACGACATTCAATACGTAGTGACACGGCTTGGTCACCATGTACAATGGCCAACCAAAGTAGGCATATGTCACTGACCATGACCAAAAGAATTTCACAGTGTGTGGTCAACGTTGAAAACTCATAGCACGAGTCACAAACGGTCAGAGGGGGAAATAATGGGTTGGGAACACTAGTTATCAACTAGCAAGTACAAAGACCTTCAACAAGTAGTGGCACGGTGTGGCTAGCGTGCACAGTGACGAATGGTTAGAGTGAGAGACAATGGTTTGGGAACCCTATGTATCGACTAGAAAGGACAAAGAACTTCAATACGTAGTGACACGGTGTGGCTACTATGCACACCAAACAACCAAACTAGGCATATGTCACTGACCATGACCAAAAAAATTCAATATGGGTGGTCAACGTTCACCAACCATAACACGAGTCACAAACGGTCCGAGGGGGACGCAATGGTCTGGGAATATCAGTTCTCAACTAGCAAGTACCACGACCTTCAATCAATAGTAGCACGGTGTGGCTACCATGCACAATGACCGACCAAAGTAGGCATATTTACTGCCTTTGACCAAAGAAATCCGCTGTGTATGGTCAATGTTGACAACTCATAATACGAGTCACAGATGGTCAGAGGGGGAAACAATGGTTTGGGAACACCATGTATCAACTAGCAAGCACAAGGACCTTCAATACGTTGTGGCACGGTATGGATACCATGCACGACGATCAACCAAAGTAGGCATATGTCACTGACCATGACCAAATAATGTCACTATGTGTGGTAAACTTTGACAACTCATAACACAAGTCACAGATGGTCAGAGTGGAAGATAATGGTTTGTGAATTCAAGTTATCGACTAGCGAGTACAAATACCTTCAATATGTAGTGGCACAGTGTGGCTACCATGCACAGTGAAAAACCAAAGTATGCATATGTCAGTGACCATGACCAAAGAATTTTACTTCATGTGGTCAACATTGACAACTCACAACACGAGTCATAGATAGTCAGAGGGGAATAACGATGGTTTGGGAAGACTAGCTATCAACTAGAAAGCACAACGACCTTCAATACATAGTGACGTGGCGTGGTAACCATGTATTGTGACAAACCAAAGTACGCATATGTCACTAACCATGACCAAAAGAATTTCACAGTGTGTGGTCAATGTTGAAAACTCATATCACGAGCCACAAATGGTCATTGGGGGAAACAATGGGTTGGGAGTACTAGTTATCAACTAGCAAGTATAAAGACCTTCAACAAGTAGTGGCACAGTGTGGCTAGCATGCACAGTGACCAACGAAAAGATGCATACGTCACTGACTATGACCGAAGAAGTCCACTATGTGTGATCAACATTGACAACTCATAACACGAGTCACAAATGGTCAGAGGGAGAGACAATGGGTTGGGAACCCTATGTATCGACTAGAAAGGACAAAGAACTTCAATACGTAGTGGCACGGTGTGGCTACTATGCACACCAAACAACCAGACCAGGCATATGTCACTGACCATGACCAAAGAATTTCAATATGGGTGGTCAATGTTCACCAACCATAACACGAGTCGAAAACGTTCAGAGAGGGAAACAATGGTCTGGGAATATCTGTTGGTCTGAGCCACAAACAGTCATGTAGATTAATTCTGTGGCTAGTCCTCTTCTCTTGACTGCTATGGTTGGACCCGGGTTGAGGATCCCTAGGACTCTTAGTGAACGCCTGAAGTAGGTTTGCTAATTGTGTTTCCCATGTGCCGTCGGGTTCAATCCCGACTGCGTGACCCCCACAAGTGAATATTCACTTGTGGGGTGGCGGGGTGGGCGGACTAGCCGCTCACTCCCACGTAGATGTGGACTCTTGTTGCGCATTGTTGCACCCTCCCTGGGTTGGTTAATCCTTGGATTCATTTCTTGGCTCCTAGTGCTCTCCCACCTACTTCCTCCATGTCTAACCCAGATAGGACAAAGGAATAGTAACTATTTTGTCTTCACATGGTATCAGAGCTAGGTGCCAGATTTCTTTTGTCATGTTCAACCACATGACAGCTGGGTCCACTAGACACTCTTGCTGCAGCAGCCAGAGCCAGCTGGAAGCCCCAGCACAAGAAATGTCGGGCAGAAAGCCGGCTCATGCGTGATCTCTGTCGAGACACGCCGAGAGGGAAAAACAAAAAAATTGGAGGGTGTGCGAAAAGGCGAGGCGGATCGCCGTCGCCCAAGGACACGCCGGGGAGCCGCGAGAGTGGCGAGGCCGACGGCTCGTCACCTGCCGGAGTAGGCCACCAAGAGGGGCGAGGCTGAGGGCCTTTGCCAAAGCAGCCGCCGGAGCAACAGCACGAGCAGCACGAGCAGCAAGAAGCAGCGAGCGGCGCAGAAGCAGAGCAACAGCAGCAGCAGCGCCGCGAGCGGCATTGGCAGCAGCAGCAGCAGCAGAGCGGCGGTGGCGGCGGCAAGCAGAAGCAGCGGAAGAAGCAGACGCAGCAGCAGCAGCAGAAGCGGTGGCGGCGGCCGCGGAAAGCAGCATCAGCAATAGCGGCGGCGACGTCCAGCAGTTGCAGCAGCCGCGGCGGCAGCAGCGGCAAGCAGAAGCAGCGCAGCAGCAGCAGCCGCAGCCCGAGAAGGAGAAGCAGAAGGAGAAGGATAAGGAGACGGAGAACGAGAAGGAGACGGAGAAGAAGAAGGAGAAGGAGAAGGAGAAGGAGAAGGAGAAGGAGAAGGAGAAGGAGAAGGAGAAGGAGAAGGAGAAGGAGAAGGAGAAGGAGAAGGAGAAGGAGAAGGAGAAGGAGAAGGAGAAGGATAAG
>SZWC01003822.1:173829-187879 GCA_023375785.1 Penium margaritaceum
TCGTAACTAGCTGTGTTTGGTGTGCGGAAACAACCCACCATGTCTCATGTCGGTCAACCTCCTCTCCCTGGGTTGTTGCCCCGTCCGGCGTCACATCTAGCACCTCTCATGTCCTTGTCAGCACCTTCCGTTGTTTCTTGTCTGTTGGATGAAGTGTTTCTTCCGTGTACTCGTGGCCCTCGGTTTGTCTCACATAGGCAAGGGGGTCCACCTTACCCAACACCCTTGTTCTTTCGTTGTCATTTCTGTAACTCACCTGGTCACAGTTGGCGTCGTTGTTTGTACCGTCCGCCAAACTGGATCCCGTCATTTCTTCAGCACGACCTCACGTCCTCTGTTGTCGTCCCCTCTCCAGGTGCACGGGTGCTCACACGTGAGAGTAAAGAACGTCTGCAGTCTATTGTGTCCTCTGCATCGAGCACAGTCGCAAAGAGTGAAACCTGTGTACCGGCNATGTCTGACGCCACTTCCTTGTCCACCTTCACTTGAGGATGTCCCACTCGTCCACTCACATGACCTCACATGTCGTCCTTTGTCTGTTGTACTCATGGTTTACCTCCTAGCCACCAAGTCATTCCTGCCATCATCATCCGCGCATGCTTCCGCTGCATCACCTTTGTTGCCTCCACGTAGAACATGCCCCCTGGTTTCTGTCGGTGTCTCACCCATTACCACCCACCATTCCTCTTCTCTTGTCAGTTTCGTCGCACCTCCATATTCGACTTCCACTGATCCTCCTCACATCTCTACACCTTCACATTCCATCTCCGCACTTCAAGATGCCATGGCCGTCGTCCTGGCAGATTTCCATCGCCTACGCAAAGTGGTGCAACAAGAGCATGCCAGTGACGCGGTCAAAGAGGTCGTGGTTGACATCTCTGTGTCTGCGTACCAGCTTTCGATGCAGATCACAAGATGCCCCGTTCCTATCATACCCACTGTTTCGATGGCCAACCACCACGCTGAGCCTGTGAAGCCATCTCCTCCATCCCATGCCATCTCCATCAGCATGACATCCAACAAGGCAGCCAAGAAGAAGTCCAAGAGGAAATAGATTGACAGTGTTTTTTGATGATTGCGACTGTTGTGGCTCGGGGGGGGTGTTGGTCTGAGCCACAAACAGTCATGTAGATTAATTCTGTGGCTAGTCCTCTTCTCTTGACTGCTATGGTTGGACCCGGAATGAGGATACCTAGGACTCTTAGTGAACGCCTGAAGTAGGTTTGCTAATTGTGTTTCCCATGTGCCGTCGGGTTCAATCCCGACGGCGTGACCCCCACAAGTGAATATTCACTTGTGGGGTGGCGGGGTGGGCGGACTAGCCGCTCACTCCCACGTAGATGTGGACTCTTGTTGCGCATTATTGCGCCCTCCCTTGGTTGGTTAATCCTTGGATTCATTTCTTGGCTCCTGTTCACCTGTACATATGGAGGATGTTCATTCCCTCAAAAACTTAACCAGAACAGTTTTACTCGTCCTGTTCCCCCTTGGTTCCACGGCTTCGCCGCCGTGTCTTCGCTCTGCTCGTCCCTCGCACTTTCTGTCTTCGCCACCCCTCAACGCTTCGCTCCGTTGCTCTCGCTCCTTCGCTCAGCTCTCATACTCCGCCAACCATCACTCGCCTCGCAAGCACTCTCTCTCACATCAACCTGTCTACCTTGGCTACCTCGCTTCTCAGCCTCTACCTGCTCTCGCGACTAACTCCTCGGACCGCTCTCGCTTGCGTCACTCTGCTGACGTACACATGCATGTCCATTGCTTCTGCTTGCTTCTGCTGCCACCGTTCTTGTGACTGCATTCTTCTGACATGGTATCAGAGCTTCAGGCAACATCACCTAGAGTCCCGTGACCGCGTCATCGCTCTGCCGTCATCCTTGCTTCATTGCTTCGACCCGCATTCTCCTGCCGCCGCCGCCATCACCTCGCGCCTCGCCGCTTCGTCCGCAGCTGACATCAGGAACTCTGCCTGACGAGTTCTCCACGCTGAAGAAACGCCTTGTCACCCTAAGGAGGCCCTGCGCACATTTCCGCGCCCGTGGCTAACAACCGGTGACGAGTCGCCCACATCAGCCGCAAGCAACTCTCGAGCCGCCACCTGTCGTCAACTACCAAGAAGCTTCCTGCCGCCTCCCATCCGCCGCCACCTCATCGCTAGCATCTCCTCCGCTAGCATCTCCTCCCTTTCATCCTGCCTCATCAGCTTCATCTGCTCCTTCCTCGCCGTCATCTTCATCTTGCCCGCATCTGTCGTCTCGAGCCACGTTCTCGCATTGCCTCCTCGCCTCGTCAGCAGCTGCAGCCAAAGCTGCCACTGTCAGGATATCGGACACCACCAGTCTTCCTGCTCCCACTTCCGAGCCAACTGGGGAACAAGCCGTCACTCTCATGGCATCAGCAGCCTAGTGTCCCTGCCCGCTGCCTGACTCCCTCTACCGCAACCAACCTCTTCAGCTGATAGGATATCGGACACCACCAGTCTTCCTGCTCCCATTTCCGAGCCAACTGGGGAACAATCCGTCACTCTCCTGAACGCTGAGAAGAAGTAGTTGTGTCGCTCTGCCCTTCTACCGCATCGCCTTCCATCTCGGCTCTCTCCACTCGCATCGCACCCCATCTCTCGCCTCCTTCATCATCATCAACCTTCGGCCTTCATCCTCACCTGCCACCACCATCCCTCCTCTTCGTCGCTTCAGTCTCCTCAGCTTCATCAGTCGCCCGTCTCTGCCTCATCTTCATCTCTTCGTCTTCAGCATCATCCGCTCCACCTCCGCATCGCGTCCTCCTCATCATCAGCATCCTCCTCGCCACCTTCCATCCATCATTCGCATCAGCATTGCTTCATCGCGCACGTGGTTCCGCCCCTGCGCCCACTCATCAATCAATAGTTTCCTCCGCCTTCGCATCGCCTTCAGCTCGGCACAAGGATCCACCCGGTCGCATTGTCTTTTTCTGCGACGACCTGCGCCCACGCCGAAAACTTCCTTTAGCGCACGCGGTTCCGCCCCTGCGCCCACTCATCAATCAATCGCTTCCTCCGCTTCGCATTGCTTCCAGCTCGGCACAAGGATCCGCCCGGTCGCATCGCCTTCTTCCGCGACGACCTGCGCCCACGCTGAAACTTCCTTCAGCGCACGCGGTTCGCCCCTGCGCCCACTCCATCGCCATCAGCCTCAATTCATCATCAGCAATCATCAACATCTGTGAACGGCACAAGGATCCGCCCGGTCGCATCGCCTTTTCGGCGACGATCTGCGCCCACGCCAAAAGCCTTTGTCTGCGCACGCGGTTCACCCCTGCGCCCACTCCATCATCCAGTATTCCTCCTTCATCATCAGCTTCCGCTCCGCTCGGCACAAGGATCCGCCAGGTCGTATCACCTCCTTTGCAACAACCTGCGTCTACGCTGAAAACTTCCACAGTGCACGAGGTTCCACCCCTGCACCCATCAAGTCCTCATCAGATCCTCTCCCCTTCTTCATCCGCCCTGCCCATACACATCACCACTCTCGCTCATTCACATCCTCCTCTACCACACTCAGCCCTCCTCAGTCTCTTCGCTCCAACCTCCTCCCTCAGCCTTCTCTGTCTTCATCGGGACACTCTTCACCTGCCTCTTCAGTTCCATCAACAACTGCTCTCATCTCACCACCTTTCGGCTCCTCCTCATTTCCTAATGACCTTCATCGCCAAGAGACCTCCTCTTCCAGCAGATCGACCACTTGTCAACACTACCACCAGTATTTATGGGCCAGTCAACTTCTCCTCTTTCCCACGACATTTCCTCACACAGTGTGAGGATCTGGTACTCAGTGCAAGTGGAGCAACAAACATTCTCCAGTGGTCGCAAGACTTCTGCAACCTCTTCCACCTCTGCTACATCAAAGGCGTCCCAATCTCCTACACCCTCCAACACTACCCTCTCTACAAAGGAGGCGGACGCTTTCCTGCAAATTTCCGCTCCACGCTGGTGCCCTTTGTGGAGGAAGAAATTCGAGGAGCCCTACTTAGTATCACTGCTCCCATCTTTCATCCCCTCATTCGCAAACGCAAATGCACCCTCAGCAAAATGTGGAGAGACCTACTTCATGCATGCCGTTGCCCCATGCCTCCGCCAGCCCACGAACCACCAAGACTACAACACTGCCAAGTAGTAGCATCTGCTCGAATTCGACTGGTCCGTGACTGCTACAAGGAAACCTCCCGGGAATCATATTCATCAAGTACTCTGATGGACCCAAGGAGGAAACCAACCTTACAATAATCGAGTCAGATTCAGGGAGGGTGTCAGAAATATATGTTCTCTGACTTCGATTCTTGTTGCGAAAAGAGGCTCCGGATAATACAAGCAGAAATCCAGGTCACCTCTCGCAAGAGAGAATAAATAAACGGTCCAATGGTCCCCTGCGAACCGTTACCGACCAAAGTGACAATGAGTCACTCGCGTCCGGCTAGCGAAGAAGCCGTTGCTCTTATGATGCTTGTCCTGTTCACCTGTACATATGGAGGATGTTCATTCCCTCCAAAACTTAACCAGAACAGTTTTACTCATCCTGTTCCCCCTTGGTTCCGCGGCTTAGCCGCCGTGTCTTCGCTCTGCTTGTCCCTCGCACTTTCTGTCTTCGCCACCCCTCAACGCTTCGCTCCGTTACTCTCGCTCCTTCGCTCAGCTCTCATACTCCGCCAACCATCACTCGACTCGCAAGCACTCTCTCTCACATCAACCTGTCTACCTTGGCTACCTCGCTTCTAAGCCTCTACCTGCTCTCGCGACTAACTCCTCGGACCGCTCTCGCTTGCGTCACTTTGCTGACGTACACATGCATGTCCATTGCTTCTGCTTGCTTCTGCTGCCGCCGTTCTCGTGACTGCATTCTTCTGACAGGTATGGCTACTATGCAAAATGACCGACCAAAGTAGGCATATGTACTGCCTTTGACCAAAGAAATCCGTCACAAATGGTCAGAGGGGGAAACAATGATTTGGGAACACCAGGTATCAACTGGCAAGTACAAGGACCTTCAATAAGTTGTGGCTCGGTGTGGATACAATGCACGATGACCAACCACAGTAGGCATATGTCACTGACCATGACCAAATAATGTCACTATGTGTGGTAAACTTTGACAACTCATAACACGAGTCACAAATGGGCAGAGTGGAAGATAATGGCTTGTGAATACTAGTTATCGACTAGCAAGTACAATTATCTTCAATATGTAGTGGCACAGTGTGGCTACCATGCACAATGACCAACCAAAGTATGCATATGTCACTGACCATGACCAAAGAATCTCACTTCATGTGGTCAACGTTGACAACTCACAACACGAGTCACAGATAGTCACAGGGGATAAGAATGGTTTGGAAAGACTGGCTATCAACTAGAAAGCACAAAGATCTTCAATACATAGTGACACGGTATGGTAACTTTGTACAGTGACAAAGCAAAGTAGGCATATGTCACTGACCATGGCCATAGAATTTCAATATGGATGGTCAACGTTGAAAACTCATAACACAAGTCACAAATGGTCAGAGGGGGAAACAATGGGTTGGGAACACTAGTTATCAACTAGAAAGTACATAGACCTTCAACAAGTAGTGGCACAGTGTGGCTAGCGTGCACAGTTACCAATCAAAGGATGCATACGTCACTGACTATGACCGAAGAAGTCCACTATGTGAGGTCAACATTGACAACTCACAACAATGGTCACAAATGGTCAGAGGGGGAAACAATGGCTTGGGAACACAAGGTATCAACTAGCAAGCACAAGGATCTTCAATAAATTGTGGCACCGTGTGAATAGCATGCACGATGACGAACCAAAGTAGGCATATGTCACTGACCATGACCAAAGAATGTCACAATGTGTGGTAAACTTTGACAACTCATAACACGAGTCAAAAATGGTCAGAGTGGAAGATAATGGTTTGTGAATACTAGTTATCGACTAGCAAGTACAGATACCTTCCATATGTAGTACCACAGTGTGGCTACAATGCACAGTGACCAACCAAAGTATGCATATGTCACCGACCATGACCAAAGAATTTCACTTCATGTGGTCAATGTTGACACGAGTCACAGATAGTCAGACGGGGTAACAATGGTTTGGGAAAACTAGCTATCAACTAGAAAGCACAAAGACCTTCAATACATAGTGACACGACGTGATAACCATGTACAATGACAAACCAAAGTAGGCATATGTCACTAACCATGACCAAAAGAATTTCACAGTGTGTGGTCAACGTTCAAAAATCATAACACGAGTCACAAATGGTCAGACGGGGAAACAATGCGTTGGGAACACTAGTTATCAACTAGCAAGTACAAAGATCTTCAACAAGTAGTGGCACGGTGTGGCTAGCGTGCACAGTGACGAAACAAAGGATGCATACGTCACTGACTATGACCGAAGAAGTCCACTATGTGTGGTCAACATTGACAACTCAAAACACGAGTCACAAATGAACAGAGGGAGAGACAATGGGTTAGAAACCCTATGTATTGACTAGAAAGGACAAAGAACTTCAATACATAGTGGCACGGTGTGGCTACTATGCACACCAAACAACCAAACTAGGCATATGGATCTGACCATGACCAAAGAATTTCAATATGGGTGGTCAACGTTCACCAACCATAACACGAGTCACAAACGTTCAGAGGGGGAAACAATGGTCTGGGAATATCAGTTCTCAACTAGCAAGTACAAGGACCTTCAATAAGTTGTGGCACGGTGTGGATACAATGCACGATGACCAACCAAAGTAGGCATATGTCATTGACCATGACCAAATAATGTCACTATGTGTGGTCAACTTTGACAACTCATAACACGAGTCACAAATGGTCAGAGTGGAAGACAATGGTTTGTGAATACTAGTTATCGACTAGCAAGTGCAAATACCTTCAATATGTAGTGGCACAGTGTGGCTACCATGCACAGTGACCAACCAAAGTATGCATATGTCACTGGCCATGACCAAAGAATTTCACTTCATGTGGTCAACGTTGACAACTCACAACACGAGTCACAGATAGTCAGAGGGGGATAACAATGGTTTGGGAATTCTAGCTATGAACTAGAAAGCACAGTGACCTTCAATACGTAGTGACACGGCGTGGTAACCATGTACAGTGACAAACCAAAACTAGGCATATGTCGCTGACCAAGGCAATAGAATTTCAATAAGGGTGGTCAATGTTGAAAACTCATAACACGAGTCACAAATGCTCAGAGGGGGAAACAATGGGTTGGGAACACTAGTTATCCACTAGCAAGTACAAAGACCTTCAACAAGTAGTGGCACGGTGTGGCTAGCGTGCACAGTGACCAATGAAAGGATGCATACGTCACTGACTATGACCGAAGAAGTCCACTATGTGTGGTCAACATTGACAACTCTTAACACGAGTCACAAATGGTCAGAGGGAGAGACAATGGTTTGGGAACCCTATGTATCGACTATAAAGGACAAAGAACTTCAATACGTAGTGGCACGGTGTGGCTACTATGCACACAAAACAACCAAACTAGGCATATGTCACTGACCATGACCAAAAAAATTCAATATGGGTGGTCAACGTTCACCAACCATAACACGAGTCACAAATGGTCAAAGGGGGAACCAATGGTCTGGAATTATCAGTTCTCAACTAGCAAGTACAACAACCTTCAATCAGTAGTAGCACGGTGTGGCTACATGCACAACGACCAACCAAAGTAGGCATATGCACTGCCTTTGACCAAAGAAATCCGCTGTGTGTGGTCAACGTTGACAACTCATAATACAAGTGAAAGATGGTAAGAGGGGGAAAGAATGGTTTGGGAACACCAGGTATCAACTAGCAGGCACAAGAACCTTCATTAAGTTGTGGCACAGTGTGGATACCATGCACGATGACCAACCAAAGTAGGCATATTTCACTGACCATGACCAAAGAATGTCAATATGTGTGGTAAACTTTGACAACTCATAACACGAGTCACAAATGGTCAGAGTGGAAGATAATGGTTTGTGAATACTAGTTATTGACTAGCAATTACAAATACCTTCCATATGTAGTGGCACAGTGTGGCTAACATGCACGGTGACCAACCAAAGTATGCATAAGTCACTGACCATGACCAACAAATTTCACTTCATGTGGTCGACGTTGACAATTCACAACACGAGTCACAGATAGTCAGAGGGGGGTAACAATTGTTTGGGAACACTAGCTATCAATTAGAAACACAAAGACACTCAATACGTAGTTACACAACGTGGTAACCATGTACAATGACCAACCACAGTAGGCATGTGTCACCGACCATGACCAAACGAATTTCACAGTGTGTGGTCAACGTTGAAAACTCATAACACGAGTCACAAATGGTCAGAGGGGGAAACAATGGGTTGGGAATACTAGCTATTAACATTGACCAAAGAATTTCAATATGGGTGGTCACATTCACCAACCCGTTCTAGTCGATACATAGGGTTCCTCAACCATTGTCTCTCCCTCTGACCAATTGTAACTCGTGTTCTGAGTTGTCAATGTTGACCACACATAGTGGACTTCTGTGGTCGTAGTCAGTGACGTATGCATCATTTGGTTGGTTACTGTGTACGCTAGCCACACCGTGCCACTGCTTGTTGAAGGTCTTTGTACTTGCTAGTTGATATCTAGTGTTCCCAACCCATTGTTTCCCCCTCTGACCATTTGTCACTCGTGTTATGGGTTATGAACGTTGACCACCCATATGGAAATTCTTTGGTCATGGTCAGTGACATATGCCTACTTTGGTTTGTCACTATACATGGTTACCACGCTGTGTCACTACGTATTGAAGGTCTTTGTGCTTTCTACTTGATAGCTAGTCTTCCCAAATTGTTAGAACCCCCCTCTGACTATCTGTGACTCGTGTTGTGAGCTGTCAACGTTGACCACATGAAGTGAAATTCTTTGGTCATGGTCAGTGACATATGCATGCTTTGGTTGGTCATTGTGCATGGTAGCCACACAGTGTCACTACATATTGAAGGTATTTGTACTTGCTAGTGGATAACTAGTATTCACAAACCATTATCTTCCACTCTGACCATTTGTGACTCGTGATATGAGGTGTCAACGTTTACCACACATAGTGACATTTTCTGGTCATGGTCGGTGACATATGCCGACTTTGGTTGGTCATTGTGCATGGCATCCACATCTTGCCACAACGTATTGAAGGTCCTTGTGCTTGCTTCTTGATACCTGGTGTTCCCAAACCATTGTTTCCCCCTCTGACCATTTGTGACGCGTATTATGAGTTGTCAACGTTGACCACACACAGCGGATTGTTTTGGTCAAAGGCAGTACATATGCCTACTTTGGTCGGTCATTGTTCATGGTAACCACACCGTGCTACTACTGATTGAAGGTCGTTGTACTTGCTAGTTGAGAACTGATATATCCAGACCATTGTTTCCCCCTCTGACTGTTTGTGACTCGTGTTATGGTTGGTGAACATTGACCACCCATATTGAAATTCTTTGGTCATGGTCCGTGACATATGCCTAGTTTGGTTGTTTGGTGTGCATAGTAGCCACGCCGTGCCACTACGTATTGAAGTTATTTGTCCTTTCTAGTCGATACATAGGGTTCCCAAACCATTGTCTCTCCCTCTGACCATTTGTGACTCCTGTTATGAGTTTTCAATGTTGACCACAAGTAGTGGACTTATTCGGTCATAGTCAGTGACGTATGCATCCTTTGATTGGTCACTGTGCACGCTAGCCACATTGTGCCACTACTTGTTGAAGGTCTTTGTACTTGCTAGTTGAGAACTGTTATTCCCAACCCATTGTTTCCCCCTCTGACCATTTGTGACTCGTGTTATGAGTTTTCAACGTTGACCACACACTGTGAAATTCTTTTGGTCATGGTTAGTGACATATGCCTAGTTTGGTTTTTCACTATACATGGTTACCACGCCCTGTCACTAAGTATTGAAGGTCTTTGTGCTTTCTAGTTGACAGCTAGTCTTCCCAAACCATTGTGACCCCCTCTGACCATTTGTGACTCGTGTTATGGGTTATGAACGTTGACCACCCATATGGAAATTCTTTGGTCATGGTCAGTGACATATGCCCAATTTGGTTTGTCACTATACATGGTTACCACGCTGTGTCACTACGTATTGAATGTCTTTGTGCTTTCTACTTGATAGCTAGTCTTCCCAAATCGTTAGTACCCCCCTCTGACTATCTGTGACTTGTGCTGTGAGTTGTTTACATTCACCACATGAAGTGAAATTCTTTTGTCATGGTCAGTGACATATGCATACTTTGGTTCGTCACTGTGTATTGTAGCCACGCTGTACCACTACATATGGAAGGTATTTGTACTTGCTATTTGATAACTAGTATTTACAAACCATTATCTTCTTCTCTGACGATCTGTGACTCGTGTTATGAGTTGTCAAAGTTTACCACACATGATCACATTATTTGGTCATGGTCAGTGACATATGCCTACTCTGGTTGGTCATCGTGCATGGTATCCACACCGTGCCAAAACTTATTGAAGGTCCTTGTGCTTGCTAGTTGATACCCAGTGTTTCCAAACCATTGTTTCCCCCCCTGACCATTTCTGACTCGTATTATGAGTTGTCAACGTTGACCACACACAGCGGATTTCTTTGGTCAAAGGCAGTACATATGCTTACTTTGGTCGGTCATTGTGCAAGGTAGCCACACCGTGCTACTACTGATTGAAGGTCGTTGTACTTGCTAGTTGAGAACTGATATTCCCAGACCATTGTTTCCCCCTCTGACCGTTTGTGTCTCGTGTTATGGTTGGTGAACGTTGACCACCCATATTGAAATTCTTTGGTCATGGATCAGTGATATGCCTAGTTTGGTTGTTTGGTGTGCATAGTAGCCACACCGTGCCACTACGTATTGAAGTTCTTTGTCCTTTCTAGTCCATATATAGGATTCCCAAACCATTGTCTCTCCCTCTGACCATTTGTGACTCATGTTATGAGTTGTCAATGTTGACCACACATGGTGGACTTCTTCGGTCATAGTCAGTGACGTATGCATCCTTTGGTTGGTCACTGTGCACGCTAGCCACACCGTGCCACTACTTGTTGAAGGTCTTAATACTTGCTAGTTGATAACTAGTGTTACCAACCCATTGTTTCCCCCTCTGACCATTTGTGACTCGTGTTAAAGGTTGTGAACGTTGACCACCCATATTGATATTCTTTGGTCATGGTGAGTGACATATGCCTACTTTGGTTAATCACTGTACATGGTTATCATGCCGTGTCACTACGTAATGAAGGTCTTTGTGCTTTTTAGTTGATGGCTAGTCTTCCCAAACCATTGTTGCCCCCCTCTAACTATGTGTGACTCGTGTTGTGAGTTGTCAACGTTGACCACATGAAGTGAAATTCTTTGGTCATGGTCAGTGACATATGCATACTTTGGTTGGTCCCTGTGCATTGTAGCCACGCTGTGCCACTACAAATGGAAGGTATTTGTACTTGCTAGTTGAAAACTAGTATTCACAAACCATTGTCTTCCACTCTAACCATCTGTGACTCGTGTTATGAGTTGTCAATGTTTACCACACATAGTGACATTATTTGGTCATGGTCAGCGACATATGCCTGCTTTGGTTGGTCACTGTGCATGGTAGCCACACTGTGTCACTGCATATTGAAGGTATTTGTAATTGCTAGTTGATAACTAGTATTCACAAACCATTATATTCCACTCTGACCATTTGTGACCCGTGTGATGAGGCGTCAACGTTTACCACGCATAGTGATATTTTCTGGTCATGGTCGGTGACATATGCCGACTTTGGTTGGTCATTGTGCATGGTATCCACACGGTGCCACAACGTATTGAAGGTCCTTGTGCTTGCTAGTTGATACCTGGTGTTCCCAAACCATTGTTTCCCCCTCTGACCATTTGTTACTCATATTATGAGTTGTCAACGTTGACCACACACAGCGGATTGTTTTGGTCAAAGGCAGTACATATGCCTACTTTGTGTCAATGCGCCGGATGGCAACGGTCTAGAAAACGGGTCCCGACATGGGAGGCCGCCAACCGCTCTTGGTATTGCAACCAAGATAACATATCACCCTCGAACGAGGGATCCACACTTTAGGTTCGTTTGGTTTGCAACCTCACGAAGTCCGCATGTTGGTCTTTAGTGTCTACCTTTGGTTGGACACTCTGTGAGGAGTCTCAAAGGCAAGAACTGTACATGGATGCATGCAAGGTACAGGCTTTTATACTTGCAGAGCTTTGCTAAAGCTTCTGCTTGTAGTGGCTCCACTGGAGCCAACCTCAACCTACAATCCTACTTGGCGCGTCCTTAGACCGCCAAGTGTCATCCTCAAGCCAGGCTTTTAGTAAGCTTCATAGAAGCTTCCTGTCCAAGTTTTGGCCACAACAAAATGTGGCCGTCGCGGGGTTTGAACCCGCGATCTCTCGTTTGAGACTCCGGTGCCTATTCAACCATGCCAAAAAGGTATGGTTCCTATGATGAGCCACAGGGGACATACCCATTATGGGCAGTGCATTCCTGGCCCATCTCGGAACAGACCAAGGGGAAGTACTCCACAGAGCAGTGCATGCCTTGTCTGTATGTGTAGCTAGCCAGCTAGGCAGTGGACAAGGTGCATACTATTTCAACAAATCTCTCCCTTGCACCTCTGTCCATCTGGCTCTTACTGGGCTCCATCAATGTCTTGGGGCTCACCCTTCCTCTGCCGCACTCCTCATGCCGAATCCACGAATGCCTGCATAGTGCAAGTCGCTCTCCAGCGCCTTGTTCATGCAGTCAGCAAGCATGCTCTTTGTTCCGCAGTGCTGCAAGTCCACCACGTTCTTCATGACCAGGTCACGTGAGTAGTGATAACGTATGTCGATGTGCTTCGTTCGGCGGTAGATGATCTCGTCTTCAGCCATTGAGATGGCACTCATGTTGTCCACGTGTACGACCGTGGCATCCTTCTGTGGTACTGTCATTTCGCCAAGCAGGCTACGCAGCCATTGAGTCTCCTTGCACACCTCAGACAGAGTAACATACTCTGCCTCAGCCGTGGACACGGAAACACAATCCTGCTTCCTGCAGGCCCATGAGATGGCAGCGCCATTCAAGATGCACACATATCCAGAGGTGGATTTCCTATCGTCGAGGTTTCCTCCCCAGTCAGCATCGGTGTAGCACTTCAGGCAAAGGGGTTCCGTTCCTTCTTGGCCTCCAAGGATGAGGCCCATGTGACGTGTCTTTCGCAGGTAGCGCAAGATGCGCTTGACTGCCTGCCAATGATGTGGCCCAGGGTTGGCCACGAATCTGCTCACTTGTCCCACAGCATAGCAGATGTCGGGACGAGTCCCTACCATGGCGTACATGATGCTATCCACGGCGGACTGGTAGGGGATGTCTTGCATCTCCCTTTGTTCTGCTTCGTTGCTTGGCGACATGGAGGCCTTCAGCTTTGTATCGGTCGTCATTGGGGTGCTGACAGGTTTGCAGTCTTCCATGTGGTAGCGCTTCAGTACCTCACCGATGTATTTGGTTTGGTTGAGTTCGATGGTGCCTGCTACTCGATTGCGGTGGATGGCGATCCCGAGGTAGTACTCGAGAGGACCCATGTCCTTCATCTTGAACCTTTTGCTGAGGTCAGACTTCAGCTCATCCAGCAGCTCGACTGAAGACGAGCAGATGATCAGATCATCCACGTACAGCGCAACCAGCATCAGCCCTCTCCCATCATCGCGCACGTACATGCTCGGATCACTCTGGCAGTGCGCGAAGGAGAGACCGGTCATGAAACCGTCCATCTCTTTGTACCACATCCTTGGGGCCTGTTTCAGCCCATAGAGCGCTTTCACCAACTTGCACACCTTACCCTTGGGAGCTTCGACTCCTTCGGGCACCTCCATCAGCACTTCCTTGTCAAGCTTCCCATAAAGAAAAGCTGTCTTGACGTCCATCTGGTATATCTCCAGGTTCTTTGCAGCTGCAATGCCAAGGAGAGAG
>SZWC01003823.1:22029-39995 GCA_023375785.1 Penium margaritaceum
TCTCAGTTCAGAATCATCTCAGCATCTCAATATTCTGCAAGAACTCAGCTCTGCTCAAGCCTCTGACTCTGGAGCCCTGACCAAGACTCTGCTGGAGATCCCTCCAAGGCCCCTATAAGCCTGGCAAGGCCTGCCAGCCTGGGTGGAGGCTACCCTGGAGGCCAATCAACCTGGAGACTGCGCCAAGACCCTTGCCACGATGGCCTACAAGGCCTAGCAAGGCATTGCCTCTCTGTGGGCCAGGAGGTGTGCTAGCCTAGCTTGCCTAGGATTTTCCATGTACCATACATATACTTTGTATCAATCACGATTTCAGTCCAGATTCCCAACCTTTGCCTTGCTATTGTACATGCTGCACTGCTGATCACCCAAAGATCCTACCAGCAAGGGTCCTACCCCTTGCTGCCTGTCTCACAAAAACAACATGGTATCAGAGCTCTAGGCAGTGCTCTCTACAGTTTGCAGCAACAGTAGCAGCAGGCTACGTTGGTGGTGGATACGTTCTCCACCAGCCCTGTACAAGTGCTGAGCGAGAGGCGGAGGTGACGCCAATTCACGCGCGTGAGCGGCGTTCCACCTACACAGAAGCACGAGCAACATGGAAGAGGAGAACGCTCAGTCAGCTTCTCTTGCACTTGATGACCAATCAGTTTTGCGTGGCATGCGCATGGGCCAAGAGCAGGGGCGCCATGTTGCAGACCACGCACAACGCCAAGCTGCAGAGGCGCAATGCTTGGCGGAGGAGGCGCAACGTATGGTGCAACAAGAAGCCGCAGCACGTCAAGCTGTGGAGCAAGAGAGGGAGGCGCTGATGCAGCAGATTGCCGCTGAAGAGCTCCTACGTCAACAAGAGCAGCTTGCCCATGCAGCTCAAGCATCGCAGACGCAGCAGCTACAACAGTCACATGCGGCTCAAAGTAGCCCAGATCGCACAACTTTAGCAGCAGCTGGCATGGGCTCAGCAATAGCAGCTTCAACAGCAGCAGCTTAAGGAAGAGCAGCAACAATAGCAGCAGATGCAGTGGCAACATGGTTCACAAGGATTGTCTGCACATCTGCCTCAAGTGAGCCCTCCCCCAGTCGTGCAACCAGCCATGTCTCAACAAGTGCAGCCGGTAGCAGCACCACAAGGAGGCATGCCACAGCCGTTTGTGGCTCAACAGCCACAACCAGCTCGGATGGTGCCACCTATGGCACACTATCAGCAGATGCACCAAGCACTAGGACCGCAACCATTTGCGGCACAACGAGCACCAGTTCATGCAGGAGCAGCAGTACCACCACAAGGGCCGCAACCAATGGCACAAGGCTTTGTGCCAATCCCACATGCGGCAGCACAAGGCAAAGCGTACCAAGGCCTGGAGGACGGTGTGCCTCAAGCAACAGCCTCACTACATCTGCACAAGCTCAAGGTTGACAAATTTGATGGCGAGAAATTCCCGCACTTGGCGCACAAGTTCAAACAAGCGGCCCAGATACACGACATCTGGAAGTTCTACAATGGCTACTACACGCCTCCGCCCCCAGGGTCGCTGTCTAGCGTGGTGGCTGAGTACAACTACTTCACCAGAGCTGCTTTCATGGTGCTGGACGACCATCTGACTCCTCGCATCCAGCAGGCCATACGGATGTACGAGGAGACTGCTGAGCCAACTCGCCAAGCTTGGTCCTACCTACTACGGACCTACATGTCTTGCGATTCAACCTTCAAATCTCACCTCCTGACGGCACTGTCGCACATCAACCTCAATGGCTTCGACAACATCGAATCCTACATCAACAAAGCGAAGTCACTTTGCGATCAGCTTGCAGTGACAGGCGCTCCTGTCTCTGAGCCTGTGTTCATGACCTTTCTCCTCAACGGTCTGACTAGAGACTGGGACGACGTCCGGAAGGTACTCAAGTTCAAGCATGAAGCAGAGCTCACAGAAGCATACGTTTGCAAGATGCTTTTGACAGAGCAACGCGACCGGCAGCTGACAAGAGAAAAGGAGAGAATCCTGAGCAATACAACTTACCAAGGTGTGAGCGCTGCCGTGTCCACTGCTCAGCCTTTGCGGAACAGCCAGTCCACGAGGAACTCTGCGTCCACCCAGTCGTCTGCCCACTCTGGACCAAATGCTAGCACCCGAAGTGCACGCGGCCAGAATGCAGGGGCATGTCCTGCAGTGGAGTGCCGTTATTGCAAGAAGATTGGGCACATGAAGCGGGAGTGCAGGAAAAGGATGTGGGATGAGGAACAAGCCAGGCGACAGCAACGTTACAAAGCAAACAACTCAGGAGGAAAGGGGGAGAAGAAGGCAGCTGGCGGTAAGGAGAAGCAACATGAGAGAGGCGTGAACAAAGAGGCAGGGAAGCAAGATGGAGGCAAAGAGAAGCAGTTTGACTACATAGGATCTGTCTTCCAGCTCTCAACTAAGTAGAGTGATGAGCTGGTACGCTCCACCTACGTGTGGTACCTTGACAGTGGTTGCACTTCACATATCACCCATGACAAGGCCTGCCTCCACGAGCTGGAACCCTGCTCCAAAGGCTTCGTCACCATTGCAAATAAGCGGCAAGTGCCTGTTTTGGGCAAAGGGAAGATGACAGTGACTGGGTACGACGGTGCCCAGGTCAAGTTCGGGGACGTGTTGTACATACTTGAGATCGCGGTGAACCTCTTGTCACTCGGGCAGCTCATGAAGAGGGGCGCGTGAATCATCAACAATGGACAGCAGGTGACCCTTAAGAGCCGTGAAGGCGAAACCTTCGCTGAAGGTCGCCTTCTTCCGCACGGCATGATTGAGCTGGACTTTGAAGCACCAGCTCCAACAAAAGGGCTAGAAACGCCCTTCGCAGTAGCTAGTCTCTACCAGGTTTCTGGCGCAGACCTCAGTTTGTGGCACAAACGGCTCGGCCACATCAGCAACCAAACCGTACAGACAATACAGAAGCACGAACAAGTGAATGGACTTGATATCAAGGATAGCGACAGCAAGGACGTAGCAGAACCTTGTGAAGACTGCGTGCGGGCCAAACTACCACGACAGATGTTTCCTCTGGCTACGAAGTGCGACGTCAGCCAGAAGCTGAAGCTGGTTCACACCGACATTTGTGGACCTTTACCAACGGCCACAATCTACGGAGGGCATCGCTACTTTTTGCTCTTTGTTGAGGATGCCACAAGCATGGTGTGGAGCTATCCTCTCCGGACAAGAGATGAAGCTCTAGCATATTTCTTCAAGTGGCTCGCGATGGCCGAAAGGCAAAGCAATAGAAAACTACAGGTTTTACGCTCAGACGGTGCTGGAGAGTACACTAGCACAGAGTTTGCCACACAGCTGGAGGATCTCGGCATCGTGCAGCAGTTCTCTACGCCATACACTCCGCAGCAGAATGGCGTAGTAGAGAGAGAAAACCGCACAATGCAAGAGACGTTGAAGTCGATGCTGCTTGGTGCGCAGCTCGACAACTCGTAGTGGCCGTTTGCACTGCGGCAAGCCGTGTGGGTATGCAACCGCGTGCCACACATGTCGCTACCAAGCATGACACCCTTCCAGGCATGGCACAATGAGAAACCAGACATCTCCATGCTACGCACCTTTGGGTGCATGGCCCTGCTCCACGTCCCAAAGGAACGTCGGCGGAAGCTAGCAGACAAAGCAACATGGGGGGTCTTCCTCGGACAAAGCCCCAACATGAAGGGGTGGGAGTTCTACGATGTGGACTCCCATCGGATCATCACAAGCAGAGACACCATATTCTTTGAGAACCTGACACGCTCTGCTTGGGAGACTAAGCAATCAAGAGAGCCTGCTCTACTCCAGACTTTCTACGACTCCTACGTGGAGATGTTAGAGGAGGGGGAAGCTGACAGTGTGCCACTCACCCTTCTTGATCTGGAGAAGACGGATGAGTAGCCGATGGCCCCGCATGTGACCCTCGACACTCGCCGGGACGAACGCATCACCACTGATCATGAGGCGCTCGTAGTACCTCATGACAAAACTAAGGCCGTGGGAATGCAGAATGGTGCGCATGCGGCGGGAAAACCACAGGATGAAGTTGCCCGGCATCCGGGGCGCCTCACGTGCCTCCTGCGACAACAATTACAACAAGAAGAAGAGCAGGAGATAAATGAAAAGAATCTGGCTATCACGGCCTGCTCCATCTACAAAGAGGCGGATGATGTCCTGGCGGACTTCACCACAACGCACCTCGCGGCTCTCGTCTCAGCAAGCGAGCTACCGCCTGAGCCCAAGACTCTGAAAGAAGCTCTGCAAGGCGAGCATGCTACACAGTGGAAGGCAGCACTTGACGCAGAGTACCAGAGTCTCATGGATCAGGGGACTTGGGAGCTTACGGAGCTTCCATCCGGCTCTCGCCCTGTGGGGGTGAAGTGGGTGTTTCGCGTCAAGACAAAAGCCGATGGAAGCATTGACAAGTTCAAGGCTCGCCTCGTGGCAAAGGGGTTCACGCAAGTTGAGGGGAAAGACTTCTTCGACACCTACGCTCCCGTGAGCCGCTACACTACCGCCCACATCATGCTGGCAGTTGCAGCAGTGATGGATTACGAGGTGCAGTAACTCGACATAAAAAATGCTTTTCTGCATGGTGAAATGGATACGACCGTCTACATGAAGCAACCAGAGGGTTACGACGATGGGAGTGGTAGTGTGCAAGCTGGTGAAAAGTTTGTACGGACTGAAGCAAAGCCCCCTACTTTGGTACAGGAAGCTGCAAGCAGTGCTGGAGTCTCTCGACTTTGAGCCTTCAGCATACGACGACTGCCTCTTCCTACATCGGCCATCACCAGACACGAAACCAGACTGCTACGTGCTGGTCTACGTCGACGACCTTCTCATCATAGGTCCATCGGCAAAATTCATCAAAACCACAGCGACGGCCATGGCGCAAGAAGTCCATGTGACACTCATGCCCAACGTTGAGTTCTACCTGGGCATGAACATCGAACGCGACCGTGAAGTGCATACGCTTCACCTGAGCCAACAGACGTACACTCACAAAGTTTGTGAGCGATTCAATGTTTCTGATCGTCATGTCCCAACACCTCTGTCACAGCAACAGCTGACACATCAGGGACAGAGGGGGAGGAGCGAGATTGACTACCGCAGCAGAGTCGGCTCACGGCCAGATTTGCAGTTTGCCGTAAGCAACTTGGTACGTGGCAACAAGACGTGTACAGAGGGAGCATGCAAGGAGCTGGACAGAGCTCTGGGCTACCTCAAAACTACAGGAGACGCAAATCTGCTCTTTGGAACGACTGACAGCCTCGACCTCGAGTGCTACGTCGATGCCGATTTTGGGGGCACAGAGGAAGATCGTTGAAGCACCACAGGTTTTGTGTGCCTGCTTGGTGGAGCAGCAGTTTCCTGGACCAGCAAGTGACAGAACTTCATCACACTCAGCTCCGCAGAAGCTGAGTATGTGGCAGCTACTTCAGCTACATAGGAGGTCACGTATCTGCGCAACCTCCTTGAGGACATCGGATTCGCTCAAACGCAGCCGACGAAATTTTTTGTCGACAACAAGTATGCGATTGACCTCGCAAACTCGACAAAATTTCAGGGCCGAACAAAGCACATCAACATTCGTGGGCACTGGATCTGTTCAAAGGTGAAAGACATCACGATCCAACTCGTGCATGTGTCAGGCACAAAGCAAGCAGCCGACTTTCTGACAAAAAGCATCCCGAAGGACATTTTCTACAGGTGCGCAAGGCAGTGTGGTCTCACCTCCAACGCCCTCTCGCAGTACGTGCGGAAGCGGCCAGTCGTGGAGGGGACGTGGAAGTCGAACACACGCAGCTCCGCCATCGCGCAAGCCTGCTTTATGCACATGGATTTCAAATGCTTCATGGTGCACAAGACAACATCGACTGAAGCAGAAAAATCCGACGTAGCATCAGGCCGTCATTCAACAAATCAACGTGGCTTTCGTGGACCTCGGGATGGTGCGGGGCGTTTCGCAAAAGCAACTGCAAAATTGGCTCCAACAGAACAACCATTTTTTTCAGTGGTCTCCAGCTTATTGCGAGAGCCCCAGCAGCACCACAGTAGGATTTTCCAGCTAAAAAGGAACCGCAGTTTGAAAGCCAGCTACAGATTCCAGTTTTTACCGGAGGATCCGCCGGCAAAGCAGAAATCCTCGCGGTCAAGAAAGAACCTGTCGCAACTGTAAAACCCTGCATCGGTATAAAAAATGGTCTAAAGCAGCCGCTCGACCTCGGAGAAAAAAGGCAAAAATAAAATCGAGCAACAAGCTCGCGCGAAGTAGAAGCAGCTGCCGCAGCTTGCGCAGCTAGCGCAGCTGAGCGGTCAGAACAGCCGCAGTGAGGAAGAGGGGCTGCCGAGCAAGCAGCCGGAGCAGCTCGCGCAGCTAGCGCGGCTGCCAGGTCGGAACGGATACCACGAGCAGGTGGGGGTGCCGAGCACACGACAAAGAAAAAGATTACAAGGCAGCTAGCGAGGCAGCAAGCGAGCGGCCATGGATGCCGCGGCCGCTCGCGAAGCTGCCTCCTCGCTGCTGACGTCAGCATGCGAGGGGGAGCGACGTGAGGGCCCGCTTACTCAACGAGGCCAGCGTGCGAGCGCAACTTCAACTATTCACGGCAGCGGACATGAAAAAAAACACGGCGGACAGGACATGGCGTAAGCGAGTGGAGCGAGCTGCGCACAGTGTCTCCTAGACTTTACAGCAGCAACAGCCTCAACAGCAGGTTTATGTCCGACGCACGCAGCCAGTGCCGAGCAGAACGGGGCCTTTCCTCCTCGCGCAAAATCGTAAGATGCGCTCCAGATCCGTTGGAAGAGTGCGAGAACGACCAACCGTGGACAAAGTGAGCAAGAATGACGGTTTTCAGTCGACAAGTCGCGGACAGCAAGGACTGAAACGGGTCTGTAAGTGGGAGAGGAACAGTACAGCGGCTGTTACTGCTACAGACAAGCTGCTCACGACTGAAAACGGCAAGGACGACCTCCAGAACATCCAGGGCGACTTTTGTACTGCTCCAGCGACTGGAAAGTCAACAGACGACCCATAAACAATTTTTCTGGAAGATTCTCCACCTCCAGAGGTGCAGGAAGGATGCAAGAAAGAGCCCAAGGGGTCAAACCAACATGCGCACCTTCATCCTCATGAAGCACCAGACGGGTTGCTTCTGCATGAGGCAACCGAAAATATTCTGGAGTGGCCCGAACTCGACCCAACAATTTTCGGTTATGACCAGCTGACCAGAATGAGGACCAGTGGACCCGAAATAGGTCAAGAAGTGACCTCGGCACCAAATCAGGAGGAAAAACATTTTTCCTTGGGTGCAGAAGCTGATATTGATAGTTTTCCAGATTTTCCAATCAGCGAGGAGGACACTAAGCTCCATTTCCTCGACGAAGATTTTTGGGAGTCACTGGAGGAATTTTTCGGGAGCCCACAGGAGTGATACGGTTCAAACCACTAGCACACGAATCGAGGGGGAGTGTTGAGTGGTGCGATTACTACGCTGGTGTTAAGCTCCAATATGGTGAAGACGGCACTGCACTCGGAGCACTGTACGGAAAGTTACGGATTTTACGGTGTATTCCCGGGTCCACGTTTACTGGGAATTCTCTCCTGTATAGGCCAGATAAAATCTGGCAACCAGCCCTGAAGCAGTCTAAAGGGCCTGGTGTGTAACATAGTGTGTTGGCATGCGCAAGGGAGTTGCGCATGCCTCTAGTTAGCTCTAGCAGGGAGGGGAGCTACCTACTGCGCAACACTGCATAGCTGCCTTGGTCAGGAAGTCCTCTAGCTGACTGGACAGAAATCATGCACCCTGAACATGAGGACTACACTGCATCATCAGCCACATGCATAGAGCCTGGGCCCTTCAACCTAAATGGGCCAATCTGGTATGAGCTTCAGGAGGCTCCTGATCAACGGATCTGATGCAGCAGTATGGCAAGATCAACGGCCGTCAGAGGAAAGCCTGAGGAGCAAGCAACCTCTGTGGGGAACTTCACCTGAAGACCTGACGAAGCTTCCTCAAGGAGGAAGCTTCTCCTTAGAGCAGCAGGGATGCCAGTAACAACTCTGATCTACAGGAAGCTTCATCTGAAAGGAAGCTTCTCCAATAGGCAGCAGACCTGAACCACCTGAAGGAAGCTTCTCCTTCAGGTGGTCAACTTGCCAGGACCACAGGTATAAAAGGGGAAGCTCCTCTCAGTTCAGAATCATCTCAGCATCTCAGTATTCTGCAAGAACTCAGCTCTGCTCAAGCCTCTGACTCTGGAGCCCTGACCAAGACTCTGCTGGAGATCCCTCCAAGGCCCCTATAAGCCTGGCAAGGCCTGCCAGCCAGGGTGGAGGCTACCCTGGAGGCCAGTCAACCTGGAGACTGCGCCAAGACCCTTGCCACGATGGCCTACAAGGCCTAGCAAGGCGTTGCCTCTCTGTGGGCTAGGAGGTGTGCTAGCCTAGCTTGCCTAGGATTTTCCATGTACCATTCTTGTACTTTGTATCAATCATGATTTCAGTCCAGATTCCCAACCTTTGCCCTGCTATTGTACATGCTGCACTGCTGATCACCCAAAGATCATACCAGCAAGGGTCCTAGCCCTTGCTGCCTGTCTCACAAAAACAACAGCAAGCACTATATCCGTGTATGTAAAGGCAAACTTAAAGTAAGGCAAACTAGAAAAACAAGAAACGACATTATCTCTTTATAATGGTTGGCATACGCTGCATGTTGGATCGACTATTCTAAAGGCACTGAACCAACGACATTTTAAAGTTGTTCTTCTCCCGTTGTGCGCGATGGAAAAAGATTAGGAAAAACCGGTCTCACTTCGAGCTTACCAGCGTGCAATGTTCTTTCTTTAATGGGCACAACCATCACACGGTGTGCACAACGGGAGGGCACATGCTCGACCCCTCCCCCCCTCCAATTCTTTCGAGTTTGACCTGGCACTTCCCCCACTTTGGTTTTTGGCAAGTAGGACATACGACCCGAACACATCGTCGACGTTGCACTCTAGGTTCGTGTTCATATACTCGCAAATACTCGCCGACTTTCAAGGTGGGTACCGTGTTACAGAAATGAAACCTCATGGTATGGCGTTCCAAAAACAGCGCACTCGGATATGCCGTCTTTAACATGGCGGACACCGGATACGCGGTTACAAAATGAAAGTGGTATGGGTGTCCGGTACCTTCTGTAGCATATGCGGGCAGGACAACTTAAAATCTGGACATGGTGGGCATCTAGTCGCTTGGTCCAACATGCAATGTACCCGAAAAGTCTCCAGACTCTACAATTGCACGCTGGCATCATCGACTAGCTACGCTAGACAATTTTAGGCCTCTCAAGACGTCGGAACATGTAACCGGGCATCCGGGTCTCAGCCAAATGCAAACTACACATGTTTGACAAGGGGTCAACAAGACTAGACCAATTAGTGTCGGGTCTCCCAAGGTACCGATACAAACCACTGTGTACCTGGGTCTCGACCACAAAAAGAGTGCACCACCTGTCAGAGACTATACAGTGAACTTTTATTGGGTCTCCTGGTGCACTGGCACAAATCACCAAGTGCCCGGGTCTCGACCACCGAGAAAACTTTACCAAACATGTATGGACAAATTGGCCTACTAGTATACACCATGCATATAACAGAAGGAGTAGTATAATCATTGGAGAACCATCAGCACAAACTAGGAGGTGCACAAGACTACATGGTAGCTCAAAGCCCATACTAGAAAGCTTCCTAATCACAAGGAAGTTTTGCTTTCGTTGACGTGGCAACACTGGCCACTGAGTTTATTCAATGGTGTGCAATGCAGGTGCAAGACACCACAAGGGTTGAAATAGGGAGACGAATTGAGTTGCATAAGCTTCAATAGCTTTACCATTTAGAGAAAATGACAACTGACAAGCTCACATCATGAACACCTGCCTTGGCATACCACGTGTGGTCAATTTTCTTAGAAAGTCAGCCTGCTACATGTCCATGTCGACCCGGATAGCAGAGATCACCTTTCGCTCCATCAAATCATGTATGATGTGATTCTCAATAGTAGTGTGCTTTGTGAATGCATGAATGACGTTAGAGTTCTTTGCAATGGCGAGGATATTGTGGTTGTCACTACGTGGAGTGATGGTAGTCACACACTGACACAACTCACAAAACAAGCGTCGCAGCCACACTGCCTCTACAACTGCAGCCCCCAGAGTGATATACGTTGCCTTTGATGAGCTGCATGCAATGCATTCCTGCTTATCATTGTGCCACGGCACAGTAGTTCCACCAAGCAAGAACACGTAATATGTCCAACTGCGCCCATCAAGGCTCCAGGCGCACTCACTGTTTGTGTTGCAGTAGGCTACCACCAAACACTGTCAATAAAAGTAGAGTTTGAGGTACAGTGTGGAAAGCATGTACTGCACCATTGGCCTGTCGTATGAAGGGCTCTCGTCTGAGGGCAATGTGAGAACAATGCACGGAGGTTGACACGGCAAGGCGTTGTTGGGCCCATAGTTGTAGCCAAGTACATGAGAGAGTCCATGAGGCACAAACTCAGGGTCACGTCCAATGTCTCCCTAGGATGCACGGGATCATCCACCTCTTGGACAACCTATCCATCTGGTGTGATGGGTGTGGGGCCTGTGGGAATTGCATCGAGGAGGTCTGCGAATTGCTCCCTCACAATGCTAGCATAACATGCCTATATGAAGCAGGATTGTCCGCCATTGGCGGTCATGCATGATCTCCATCTTGAGGAACACAGCTGGGGGATCAAGGTAATTCATCACATAGGCAACTTGAAGGACCGCCATGGCCTCCTTCACGGCCTCTATTGAAGGAGACGCAATCAAGACGTCATCAACATAGACCAAGATGGTAGTCAAGTTCTCAGCTGTCCGTTGGAGGACGATGGACGGATCTACTCTACACGTACCTGGCACGTGTTACTGTGTCTTCAATCTCTTCATTCCAGTAACGAGTTGAATGCTTGAGGCTATGTAGGACCTTGCACAAGCACCAACCTTTATCACCGACCTCAAAGTTAGGTGGCTAGACCATATAGATCTCATCTCTAGAGTGTCATGGAGGGAGGCATTGTTCACATCCACCTTGTGCAGACAAACAGGTGTACTTTCTTTTGTTTAGTCCTAATGAATTCTTCTACAGGGCACAGTTATAGTTTTATTCAGTAAAGCATGGATTCTAAGCAGCTTGGTCCATTCTACGTCTGCTAATGTACAAATCGGCAACACATATGCTCCCTCCATTCTCACTTGGCTATAGAACAAAAATGATCGCAAATTTTGTCGTTGAGAGGGGTACATGACAGATTTGTCCAGGAGCATGTGCATGTGGTGCAAATCCTCCCCAACTCCGTTGAAGATGTATTGACGTAATATACCTCAGGGCGTAGCTGGTGTACATCGCAAACAAATGGATGTGAACATTGTGCGATTTCATTCAAGTTTTGATCCTCATTGTCTCGACCCCCCCCCCCCTCCTCCCCTCCCAAATCAATAAATGAATCGGGGATGTGTATCTGAGAAGATATCTGCTTAACCTGTCTATGTGAACAGATATGTATTCGCAAGTTCCACTAAATGTCTCTCCACTTCATAAGTGAATTGTTTTCTCATACCCCCGACACATCATCTGATACTTCTAACTAACACATTTTAGATCTCTGGAGGGGGAGGGTCGTCTACGTTTACCCGACCACCCCCCCCCCCCTTCCATATCAAAAGTGCATTGTGGATTTTATGGTGGAGTGTCTCTGCTGGATACCACTAGAAGCACATAACTGTATTTGTCGCAATTTTCCTTGATGGAGATCGGAGCCCCCCTCCCCCCAACCTGGGGCTTGTATTGAGTGCGTGTGCTGGATAACGTATCCGGATGACCTTTCTTCATGTGCACTTTTGCGCACGAACAAAGGAATGGTTTGTAACTTCCTGGAGTTTTCTCTCAATTCAAACAGTTTGCTTGTTTGTTTCTCTCTCTCTCTCTCTCTCTCTCTCTCTCTCTCTCTCTCTCTCTCTCTCTCTCTCTCTCTCTCTCTCTCTCTCTCTCTCTCTCTCTCTCTCTCTCTCTCTCTCTCTCTCTCTCTCTCTCTCTCTCTCTCTCTCTCTCTCTCTCTCTCTCTCTCTCTCTCTCTCTCTCTCTCTCTCTCTCTCTCTCTCTCTCTCTCTCTCTCTCTCTCTCTCTCTCTCTCTCTCTCTCTCTCTCTCTCTCTCTCTCTCTCTCTCTCTCTCTCTCTCTCTCTCTCTCTCTCTCTCTCTCTCTCTCTCTCTCTCTCTCTCTCTCTCTCTCTCTCTCTCTCTCTCTCTCTCTCTCTCTCTCTCTCCCTCCAGTCATTGCATCATACACTGTCCCATACACTAAGCTCATTCAGTTTAGGGATTTACGGGTGGGGGGGTCCGATCCCCCCCCCCCCTCCCCCCCACACACCAAAAGAGTATCATGTTATTGTATTGGGTGCTGTTTGTGAAGGACAAAACAAAATGAACAGAAGTTAAAATTCAGAATTTATAAAATTATCTCTCAAAAAACCAACTAATCTCTTAATGAACTGAATACTTAAGCACGATGCACATTTTCAAGCATTTTTTCCAGGTGGCAGAGTTTGGGCCTCGACATCTGTCAAACCTACTCTCCGATCCTTGTCATTTATTTCCCTACACGAATCATTGACTGTGCATTATTTGAATTTATTGACGTGTCGGTGATGTTTACGTAAACATTCAAAAAAAAAACGTCGTGGGGTCCTGAGCAATCACAAACCATTGATTACGATCAATTGATGGTCATCTAGCGGTGACGTTAATCATCACGGAGTCCTGAATTTATCCTTTCTTGTAAATGATACGATGTTCGATTACCCTGAAGGAGCAGCCAGCCACAATAGCATGACTCTTGCACTCAATTTTGGAAATCGTCTTTTTCACTCGGAACCCAGCTACAGTTAGCCTGCTACGTGAAAAACGCATTCAACCTGTCACTCGAGCTAAAGTCCAGCTGAAGCTCAGGATTCCACACATGGAGAGTCGACGTAAAAAGTTTGCCCTAGGTGTACAACAAAAAGAGATTATGACCAGTTCCTGGTTGTGACACATACTATGTTGTATTTGCTTAAGACTACACAATGAAACATTCAGAACAAAGGATTGAAAGTAAACACTCGTGACAGCGATTTTCAAGAAGCTTCTGATACAGATAAGACATATGACAAAGTAAAATCAAGCAGAAGAGGTGGTGCGAGGAAATCATGAACTAATCTCATTGAAACTTCCACAAAACTTCCTTTGTTTGTTCACTTCAGGTGTACAAAGTTTGAAGGGTGTATGTTTGATGGATGATTGAACATGAATGCTGGCCGCAACAGCTGGGGCTGTAGCCACTGCTGCAGCTTCTGCTGCTGTAGCTACTTCAGCCGCTGTCTCCTTCATCCACGCCTCAACCCTCGCCTCTTTCTTCTTCACTGCAGCTGCTTCGTCTCCCTCCACATATTTCTTCCACATTGTAATCTCCATTGCTGCCACATCTGTAGCCATCTCCCCAGCTGCACTGACTGGCTTCCTTTGCCTTGCAACCTTGGCTGCCTCTTGGGTCTCTGTTCTCGCAGCCCTTGCATTGGCTGTTTTTCCGCTGCTCTTTGTGCTGCTTTCATGGCCCCCGCGTTGTGGGCCTCCTGATCTAAGACTCAGCCAGATTAGGGGAAGGTTGAAGCAAATCAAAGAGATTTTTTGAATAGCATGTGGCACAATTCCTCACAGGGCGGAAAGGTAAGAATGGCTTGTCAACCTTCTAGACCAACAGGCAGTGTCCAACGAGATATTCGATCATTTTCATCGACCATATAGCTCATAGCCACGTGTAAGTTGAACGTCGTGTATTCCTTTCACTGGAATTGAAGCTTTCGATACTGGCCATCAGGTCCAGTCAGCAGTTTAACATGTCTCGTACATTCGCTTTCCCTCGTGGGATATTGATGCCAGAGTCCAAGATGCACTCCAGGCAATCCATCAAGCAAGTTTGTTGATCCCGATGCTTAGATCTGACTGGGCCTTGAGACTTCAAATCCCGAGGTGGTCAGGCTTGATGATGCACCGACACCTCATGATACACCACCAAACATTGAACGTGTGCGAGACTACATGCAGTGTCCTCGTCAACACAACATTGCCACTTCCATCTCTCTAGCCTGTAGGCGATGCCCATCAAAGTGGTCATCAAGTTCGCACAAGCTAGCAGCGAACATTACACCAGCTTTAGCGATTCACTCTGCAATTTTCTCCATTCCTCCACCAACATTCATGGACGGATGATGTTTCCCTGAAGAGGAAGAGGGCTAACATATTGTGTCAATCTGAAAATGTGTGCATGCGTACAACTCCGCAAGTTGGATTGTGAGGACACGCTTGATGCAATTACATGGAGCTCGCATTTGCCCACTTATGCTCTCTTGCTCTCATATGTTGCATTTTCACTTGCTCAAAGTGCGGCTATTTGGTCTTTTGGCTTAGCCAAGTGTGCGCACCTCCTTTTGCCTGGTCCTCCGTCATCCTGCATAAGTGGAATGCATTGAAAGTACCCTATCAGTGCTGTTCATCGGTGAACGCTTCTGGGTTTTAGTGAATCATGCCTATTCTGACGTCTTGTCCGCAAAATAGTGTCCACTCTGACATTATTTTTTGCGTCGGATCGACTCCCACTCGTTGAGGCAAGTTTTAATTGGTGTGATACACTAGCTTGCTCGCACGCGGAAGAAAGTGATCCCCTCACCGAAAAATATTTCTTCCCCCCAAGATAAATCTCGAACCTGCATGCAAGCCACCGGGGATGAGCTCGTGAAGTCACACTTTCCAATTGTGTCTTTTGTGCCCAACCAAGAAACCTATGTCCAAATTGACTTGAAAGAACCTCAAATTCCACCGTCAAGTTGTGCACTCTGTGGCAAGTTAAAAAATTCGCCGTTGAATGGAGGGTATGGCAGGTGTGAGACAACTTCTGAACATTAGAATCATCAGATAAGTTCATCTTGTTGTGCTTTGTGCCGTTCCTGTACAGTTTACTGTGACCACTCGGCTGTGTCCATACTTGTGCAGATCCCTGAGGCAGGCGGCCCTGGTGACACCGGCGCGACGACAGGCGGCGGACTACCCGCTTGGAGCTGACCGACCACTGTTCCAGAGCCCCAGATGCCACCGGGACTCTTTGCTGTGCTTCCTACGTCTTGCAGGCGCCTTTCGGCGGACTGGCCATGAGGCTCATTTGCATGTTTTTGCATTGTATGTTCACTGTCAGTCGATGGATGCATGCATGTGACCAATCGCTGCGCCCGTCTTTTGATTCTGCACGTCTAGGTTCAGACGGCGTAGGATTCTGACATGTGTGCGCAGAGTTACGGCCAAAACAGTGGTTTTGGGCCGGTTTTAGGACAGCTCTTGGACTGTCGCGTGCGACACCCGCCGTGCGCCGCGGCAGGTATTTATGCCTTGGACCTGTCAGTTGTCATTCCTCTCTGCATATGCTATATTGAAGCATTCTGACACTGTGCCTTGTGTCTCCTAGCCAAACCCTTGCCGTTGCATGTACGACCTGTGACTGTCGTCACCGTCTGACCAGGCACTGACGCCCGGTCAGCGGCTGTGTTGCTAGGAAGCTTCTACGCACTTTCTCACATCTTGTTATTTCCAAGTTGCAAGAACATGAATTCTGGAACACAAGTGTTTGCCTCTATCTCTCACATGTTTCAGGTGTCATCTGCATCCATACTTCGTGACGCTTTGCAGGAAAAGTGTGCATTCCTAAGCATCTCGGAAGTTAGATGACAGTCGCGCAACATGTCTCCATGCAGCTAATATTTGCTTCTACATTATACATAATTAGCCTGTGCAAGTTTGCATTGCCACAGAAAGGAAAGAAGAATTGACAGGCCAATGGACTGCAAGCGATGGGGTGAGAGGGAAGAAGAAACTGCATAAGGACAACAATGTTCACCACTCTACAATAATCAGCCTGGTTTCATGTGTAATAACAGCTGTAGTAACATTCAGCGAGGATGTTGATGATGCTCTGTACATGCTTGCTGCAGTCCATGCCATGGACTTGTGGTTTTCTAGTCTCAGATCCAGGCTGGAATGAGCAGATCATTTTGCCCATGTAAAAGGCAGTTAGCGTGTCAGAGTCGCTCAAGAATCCCTTTTCTACCGACACTCCAGCTGTCCAAACTCCTGGCGATGAGTGACCACTCTGCTCCTCCGTGCTTCCAAGGACGCTCTTGCTGCTGTTTGTTCTCCAGCCTCCGTCTAGGCTGCAATCGGTTTCCAAGCTGCTGCTGCTGGAGGTGACAGTGCTGTCGCAGCTGGACAAAGGGCTTTGAAGCGAGCTACTGTATTGTCTCCGAGTTGCAAGGCTGGTAGTACTGTCAGCTTTCTCCGCTGCCTTCTCAAAGATTTGCATGGCACTACTGCTGCTGTAGCATATGCAGTGCAATGGTGACTGTGTCCTACCATTCCATTTCGAGCTAGCATGGCCTGTCGTGCATGCAAAACCCTGGCTACAATACGCATGCTCCACAAAACCGTTTTCTCGGGCCTCATCCTTACCACTGCCTTCCTCTCCCTTGTACTCCTCCTCAGTCAATTGCTTCTCCTGCTGTGACTTCAAAATGCAACTCCTTGGTCCGCGTGCCACTGTGGCCGTGTCCATGGGAGGTGTCTTTGCCTCAGGCTGTCGGTTTCCCCAGTATGCGTCTGTTTCCAAGGCCAGCTCCTCCTGGAGCCCCTTGATCCTGCGCATGCGGCAGGCAATGGACGCGTCAGCCACGTCTCTGTCCAGCAGGTCCGAGAACACACCATAGCGCACAACAAGGCATGGCCTTGCACGCGCATCCTCCACATGCGACCCCGTTCCTGCAGCAGCTCCCGGCCCAGTCGTTGCAGCATCCATCTTGCAGTTTTCCGGAGTGAATGACCCGCAAGACTCTCCCGCTGAGGCCATGTCCTCATCCTGCAGACAAGATCTCTGACCGGTTGGTCCACTGCCCTGAGCACCACCACTCTCAATCATCGCCTCCACAGTGGGCATTCGGCTTCCTCGGATGCCTTCCACCAACATGGGCCCCGGGGATTCACTCTGCTCCCCACCTGGCCTGTCCTGGCTTGATGGCGACTGCTCCTGCTGCGCCTCTTCCTTATGGCCACCCTTGTGTGCATAGACGAAGGTGACAGGGACAGGCTCCGCGTGGGAAGGTGGCCGGTGGCAAGGAGCAAGGCAGGCAGACCAAAGCATCGACTGCCACATTGGTCTCTCCAGCCCCCTTCCCTTCCCGCCCATGCTCCTCCTTCTGAACGGTGGCCCATGGACCGTACGAGCCTTCCTGCGCTCTTGCAAGGGTAGAAGAGCATCGCTGCTGCCACTCATGTTGGAAAGTGACTGCCAGCTTAATGGAAGGAAGGCTATACAGGATGTTACGCATGAATCATCGGAACAAGTCTGCACCTCCTCCTTCCCCACCTCTCCCTCATGCTTTGAAGAGAGACAATGCCCCTCAACTCTTCCTGCCGCCAGTGGCCCTCCTTGTTGGACCAGCACGTCCGCACTCGGACGAGACGGGTGCACATGTGCCGGCGACCAGCTCTCACCTTCCACCCGTCGTTCTCCCTCTCGCCCAATGCCTCTCAAGCACCTGTCAAAGCGCAACTCTGAGAGGGCAACCGCCTGCCCGTCTGGCCTGCTGCAACCGGGAGGTCCAACAGAAGCCCCACCCCTTTCCTGCACGGACTGAGGCGTAGGGCGGTCTGCAGCCATGGCGGACAGTTTCCTCACTGGTATGTACAGCAGGTTGACTGGTTGATTCACATTCACTCTGCGTGGATTTCTAGTCTGCTGTGGCAACAAATCCTTTGCCAGTCCTGGTGCATCAGTAAATGTTCTTTGCCGATCCTGCTGCCATAACAAATC